>SKCR01017624.1:0-90065 GCA_019454045.1 Zanthoxylum bungeanum
AGACCTCAGACTCAATAACCCACGATCTTCCTTGACGATAGATAACCCTTTAATAGATTTCCTTACAGGATAGGAATATACCTGTCGGGCGGGGGTAGCCATAATTGGAACTTAAACTTAATGAATCCAGATAATTTGGTTGACATAGACATATGGTTCAATTGGGTTAAACTGGGTATTGTGTCTGACCATCGACAGAGGCTTACACATAATTTAGTGTTCCAGGTTAATAAATCAATATATTACCCAACTTTAAGATAACCACTTCATCTTTAAAATGATATTAAAAGAAATCACAACCCTAGATACTTTTTAATATTGAATTTTCTTAAAACCTATTTTCGATAATTTTATTTACTTGCTTTTAAATTTAGAATCGTCACCATTTCAAATCAATCAATCAACCTGTTAGATACTAGTAATCATTTGACCTTATAAAATTAATATATTAGATATTAAGTCCTCGTGGGATCGATATTTTTATACTACTTGAACGATACGTGCGCTTGCGTTATACGTGTGTGTTTACGCCGGTCAGGTCCATTTGTGATCACCAATGTTTTACCAAAAAAAGCTGTTGAGATACATGATCCTGACGCTAACAAAACTTTCAAAGTTAAAAACAAGCGTGTTAAGCACTACTGGGGAGAATCATTTGGCGACAAAAAGAAAGTGTCACACTTTCAGATCTAGCCTAACGTTCGAGAAGCCAAGTCTAGCTGACGACTTAAAACTTAGCGCTCGCAGGGAGGCAACCCATGCAATTTTTGTATATATTGTAATTTGGTGTGATTTAATTTTGTGTGTTTAGTTTTTGCAGATTAAGTCATTTCAAGATGGAAGAAGCTCTCGCAAATCTTCACAAGCAATTTTCTTTTCTCCCTCAAAAATCTCTAATGAAAGATTACAAAGCTCACTTGGAACGAATGAGACTACTGACGATCCATGGTGTGCCCAATGACATTCGTTGGGTAATTGAAGCACGAGTCTGATTGGCAGGTGAGTCTTCTGACTCTTTTATTTCACATATGCCTGGTTTTGGAAGAAGCAACTATGCAAAGAAACGTAGAGCTAAGCAAATGGGTGTTTGTTACAAAAGTGCACGCTGGAATTGCAATACTCGTTGTCGTTCTTTAGGAATGGTGTCTGATAATCGCGAAGACAAAATTAAATTCATTAGGGGTGGCTTGAGTAAGGAGTCTTTAGATGATATATTTTCGACTCTTGAGACGCATCCCAGTGGATATGTTCACATAGCCTTTCGCAGATTACATACACAATTTCAAAAAGAAAGACAACTGTTAAGTCTCGGGAATCTGACTCAAAAAGACCCTGTTTGCCAGTTTATAAGAAAATTGGATGGGAAGCTTGTCCTTGACGCATAGACGTCGACCAAGCCGCTACTTTTCTTGTAATTATTATATCTCTTTGTCTTTTCCTAATAATTGTAATTTGTTTTGTTGTTTTCTTTTATTTTCTCCGACATGATCCAGACCTTTTTGACTATCACGATTTGTTTAACTAATAATTGTCATTTGGCAGGTACTAGTGCTATTATTTTACTCACCCTTTTCAGGTATTATAAATTCAACTCATCATTGCACTTTTAAAGACATCCAGAGTAAAACATGGAAGCCACTTCAAGAAGACGAGTTGAAAATATTTGTGTGTTTTGCAGTAGTACTGTTGGTACTAAACCACAATACATAGAAGCAACACATGAATTAGGTCGAGTCTTAGCCGCAAGGAATATGCACTTAATATATGGCAGATGTAATCTCGGACTTATGGGGATCGTTTCAAAGGCCGCACAGGAAGGAGGTAGTCACGTTTTGGGAATCATCCTAAAACCCTTGGCAGAGCCAAATCTTATTGAACCATCAAACGGAGAGGAACTGATCGTACCAGGTATGTCTGAACGACTATTGGAAATGATTAACCGTGCTGATGCTTTTATTGCTTTGCCAGGTGGCTTGGGTACATTGGAGGAAATTTTTATTGTGTTATCTTGGGCGAACCTGAACATACACCAGAAACCAATTGGGCTGTATAACGTTGATGGGTTTTATGATTTTCTTTGTGTGTTTCTTGATGATGCTCGGAGAAATGGGTTCATATCAAAACCTTTAAAAGAACTCCTATTTACTGCCAGAACTGCTCCAGATCTAATTGACCAACTCATAGCCTATGAACCAAAAGTTGACCCTATCATTTCAAAGATAAATTGGTCCGAGGACGATCGTGGTAAGAGACGTCGGATTAATCTGGATCTTAACCTTTAATTTCCTGTAGATTTTCAGCTAACCAGGTATTATTTTCTAAACTCTTCTTCTATGTTTAAGACATTGGGGACAATGTCTCATTTAGGTTTGGGGGAGGGAATTAGTTGATTAGTACCTTGTTTTTAGTTTGAGTGTTGTTTTTATTTTTAGTCCAAAATTTTTCGAAAAATACAAAAAAATTGAAAAATTTTCAAAAATTACAAAAATTTTGTGTTTTTTGTGTTTTTGTTTTGACTAAAAAAGTGAAATTGGTAAGAGATAGCCGAGTAAGGAATTTCTACTCCTGAGACGTATCTCAAACCTATTTTTGAAACAAGTTAATTTTTGTTTATCTCCTTTTAAATTATTTAATTTGTGAATTCTCCATAACACTGACTAAAATGAATCTTCATATGCTCAGTTGGTAGGTATTATCAACATACATAGAAACATACGGACATGAGCTAAAATTGAAAAGTTTGTAATATTCAGTACTCTAGTTTAATTGGAGGAAGCATCTCAAAAAAGTGATGGAGTAAAAAAAAAAAAAATCCGAGATCCGAGTTATTAAGTCTGTAAGGGTGTTTTAACACCTAATGCCCTAAAACCAACTGGTTTGGGAGTCACTGGCCCAAAGCTCGCTACATGGATCAAAGATGCTGCAAAAATATATATATCTGAAGTCTGAGTAATTAAGTTCGTAGGGGTGTCTTAACACCTGGTGCCCTAAAGCCAACTGGTTTGGAAGCCACCAACCCAAAGCTCGCTACATAGACGGAATGTATTGTATATAAATAAAAAATAGAGAAAAAATCAAAGAAAAAAATCAGAAAAATTATTTCATTACTCCAAAAAGGTGTGAAATCTGATAGAACTTTAGGACAAAAATATTACTCTCTTATCAACTGCACTTATGACTGTTGTGGGCAAAAATGAGTTGTTTAATATTATATTGGCCGTGTATATGAAGAATGGTAAATATAATCAGAGAATTTACTTATTCAGTAATTTAAAAAGAAAGAAAACAACTAATAACTTGGAGTAGAAATTTCACCTGATTAATCACTAACATCTTTATTCTCTTTTCGCTTGTCTTTTTGCTTTTGTGTGCATTAGTTTTAATACTTTTTTAGTTTTGTAAAATGTTTGTGGGTATCATTGCTGTAAACCCTCACGAGAATACAACTCGTCCACTAGGGACACCTAGGGGTTTAAAGGCTTGTTGCATATGCTAAATGCAACCGTGATCCCTACGAAAGTGGCTTAGTTATTTATTTATGTTATTTTATGTTTTGCTCGAGGACTAGCAAAATGTTAGGTTTGAGGGTGTGATGAGTGGTAAATATATCACTATTTCCCACTCATTTAACCTAATATATTGTATAGTTTCTTGAGTTATGTGAATATTTTGATGTGTTTTGTGTTATTTTGTAGTAGATAATAAAGTTTCAGGATATTCTGGAGGTGATTTGGAGCAAAACAGGAAAAATTGGCAAAAAGGGCATTTCGGTAAATTGTCTGCGTCGCGACGCCCAAGTCATCAGCGTCGCGACGCCTAACTTGCACCAGATCTGCTAACATGCGCCGGGTCAACGGATCAGAATTTGAGAAGTTTGACTTTGCTAACGTGCGCCGTGCCACGTGTCACCATCAAAGCCGATCCGCTAACATGCGCCTTGCCACGTGTCATCATCCTACGGTGCCGACACTCTCAATTGCCACGTGTGCCACGTGTCATCCATGTCATCGTCACGTCATTGGTCAACGAGTCAACTATGCCACGCGTCGTGCCACGTCATCGTCCACATCAGATGGTCAACCGAGTCAACATGCCACGTCAGCATAAGCCAATCACGCCGTGACACGTGTCGCAATCCTACGGTGCCGACAATTTATCTCAGCCGCCTTGCCACGTCATCGCCACGTCAGCATAATAATTGAGCTCTTAGCCGCCACGCCACGTGTCGCATTATCCTCTTAGCCGCCTCGCAACGTGTCAAGCCGAGAGCATGCCACGACTCAATGTTCCAGCGTAGCGACGCCAAAGGCCCTAGCTGAAGAGGTTATTTAGGGGGTGAGTCCGGTAACGCAGCGGAAGCGGTGAAAATCCGATTTTCAGATTTCAAAACTTTTTCTCGGATAAATTAAATAAACATATTTATTAGCATTCCAATAATCAAATTATGAAAATAAATTCAATAAAACATTTTTAGGTGAATTTACCGAAATACCCTTGCTTTGTATTTTTGTCCGTTTTAGTCCGAAATTGATCCAATCAATTTGAATGATTCTAAATCATTTCTAAGATGAACTTATGATGTTCAAAACATCAAAACACCAAAGCAACCAAAATCCCCATTTTTCTCTCTCAAAGCCGAGAGCACCAAATGGTGCCCAAGTTGACCATTTGGTCATTTCATGCTTCAAAACTCATCCAAATGAAATCCAATCAACATGAAACTTTGCATGCATCATATACACACCCAAATGCTCAACATATATGAAAACCCCCAAATTTGGAATTAGTTAGAAACCCTAATTTTTCAATTTCCACAAATTGGACAAATTAGGCTAATTACATTAAATCAAATGTTTCAATCATCAATCTTCATCCAATTCAAGTCTCAACACAATGAAACAACTCAAGATCAAATCTAGGTCATTTAAGAGTGGGTCAACAACTCTAGAATAGCAACTTGGTTTCATAAACCTTACAAGGGTGTTTATTACTACAATAGTTAAACACTTTATTCATTACACATGCTCTACAACTTCACCAAACTTTCCATCAACAAAAACATAAAGAATAAAGAAAGAAATAACCTAAGGATATCATATATGGAAGCCTAGATCCTAAGGAACATTTTCCTTACTAATAGTAAGTTGGAGAAAACTTACTAAAATCAAGCTTTCCTTGGTGTACGACACATGAGCTGGGCGACGCGAGCTGTCCCGGACTCGGGGCCCGGTTGGGAGTACGGAGTAGCCCACGGGGACTAAACCGGAGAATGATGGAGTCGCCACCCGGTGTGAACCGGGAAAATGAGATTTAAGGCCGCACTCACCCCTCGCAAGAGAAGACCTCAAACCTTTGGGTTCGGAATGGTCTCTTACTTTATGTCATCTTGTAATGTTTGTGATTTGTATAATATTAACCAAGTCTACTCGACATGCATGTACAATGATAACTTGATCTAATTCACATGCTTCTAAAGTAAGTTTTCATAATATAACCAATACAAAAATAAACATGTGGGCCAGTAACTCGGCCACTGTTAATGTAGGACCTCGCATACTCGATTAGACATATCTGACGTCAACCGAATATGCCGCGTCCATAACAGTAAAGTACAAAGGGTGCCCTCAGGTCTTACCTTTTAGTCGCTTTCCGGAAGTGCGTTTCACGGTGCCGGAAGGGTTATCATTCCACTGTTCTTTCTGATTCGCTGCTTCCGCTGTTTTGTCCGGATTCGCCGTTTTCACTGTTTGTGTCCGTTTTCAACGGATTCGATGTTTCCACTGTTTCACAGGTTCACTGTTTTCAATGTTCTTTCCGTTTCAACGGGTCTGCTGTTTTCGCTACGGGTACAGTTTACAGTTTTCTCCCGCGGTTACAGTTTGCCGTTTTTCCCATTTTCTCACTGTTTTGGCTCGACGTTTTCACCGTTTCACTCGTTATTTTCACTCATGATTTTTCTGTATTTTCACTCGCTGTTTTCTCTCTTTTTCAACTCAAATTCTAGTTCTCTCTCTTGGGTTATTCATTCTCGGTTAAGGGGATTTATGGACAGTTTTGCGTGGGTTTGGTAAGTTATTCATTCATGGTTTCAAGGGAATTATGGGCTTGGTTTTATGGGCAATTCGGCTAGGGCAGTAGGGGTTCTCGGCAGTGGCAGTGATGTTCAAAGAGTGGCGTGCATGGAGGGCTGGTTTCATGCGTGAACTGTTTGAGGGTTATTGTTTCAGTTTTGCGATAGAGTTAGGGTTGCAGTGGCTGTTGGCTAGGCGTGAGGCATGCAGTACGTTTTTGGAGTGAAGGGTTTTAAAACGTGCGTAAGTGAGGGCAGTGGGGGTTTGTTGAATGTGTGTGTTTAAGGAGGTGTTGTGAGGCAGTGGGGACGTGCAGGGGCTGTGTGTTTAGTGAGGCCTGAGTTTCTTAAGGCTATCGTGTATGGGTTATGAAGGTGCTGCTGTGAAGGGATGTGTGGCCGAGTGATGTCCTGGCTGAGAGGGGTGTGTAGGCTTCCAGTTCACGTGAAGAGGTGATGAAGATGTGTGGAAGTGGTGATGATCCAGGGTTGTATCGTTGAGTCAGCAGTCTCGGTTCTCGGCATTTCAGGGGGTGAGGCGAATGGTTTATGCATGGCTCGGCAGTGGTGAGGATGGCTTGTTCATGCTGGAGCCGAGAGTGACGTGAGTTTGGTGGATGAATGGAGGTCCCCCCGTGCTGCCTTGATGATGAACGATGATAAAATGTTGATGAAGCCCTCTTGATCTAGCCGAGAGAGAGCTGTATGTCTGTGTTTTACCTTCAAGATGCCGAGAAGGAGCTGGTCTGTTCGTGAGTACTTCTGGTTGATGCCGAGGGTATGATGATAGAGGATGGTTGAAGGCCGAGAAGATGAACCCTTGAAGGGGATTGATGATGATGAAGGTCAGTTGGCCGAGCTCCCTTGGCAGTGGCTAAGAGAGTTCATGGAGGAGATCTCTGCCAAGAAGAAGAAGAATGGTTCCCAGTGCTCCAAAGCCGAGTGTCATATGAGTTGGTTGATGAAGATGTGCCGTGGAGATCCCCCTCCATGATGCCGTGAGCTGCTGTAGAGGCCGTTTGGTTAGTGAGGTGTTTGTGTAGTTAGGGGCAGTCAGCAGGAGGGTGTTTGAGTGGATGGCTTATTAGGGTTTTTCGTTGTGAGTGTGTTAGCCGTGAGAGATAGAGTGTGTGGGGGTTTGATTCTTCGTGAATCAGTCTGGTTGTGGCATGATGGGGCTGTTTTTGTCTGGGCATGTTAGTGAGGGAAGTTTAGGTCGGCAATTGGGTGCAAGTCAGAGGGTTTTAGCGTGAAGCAATGGGCTTGTGTTATGGGTGTCAACGACGTGGATGATTTAAAGGCCACTGGTTGAAGGCTTTGGGAGGGGCTGTTGAATGGCTTTAACGTGAGGGAGTTTGAGTGATGAGGGCTGGTTTTAGGAGCTTTGTTCACGGCAAATAGAGAGGAGTTTGGGAGGCTTCAGGCGTGAGTGCTCAGAGAGGAAAAGAGTCATGTGTTGTCTATGTGCTGTATGTGCTCCCCCCGTTCCAAGGCAGAAAAATGAATGTTTATATAGGCATTTGAGAGGGCATTAATGAGGTAGGCCAAGTGATGTTGAAGGGTATTAAATTTGGTGATTTGCTTTATTGACAAGGAAGGAAAGGTGATGGATTATTGTGTTGAAAATGGATAAAAGGAGATCATGGTCATAGGCGTGGGGTTTTGGTTTGAAAATGGGACGTGGGAAATTAAATTGGTTAGCTTTGTTTTATTTAATGAAAGTGGTGTGTGGGACATGAGATGTTGTCACGTAGGGAAGGGTTTTGATTTATTGAAAAGGAAAGTGTGGAAGCTTATTAAATTGGTGGGTATTGGTGTGGGGTATAGATTACTTAATGGTTTGGAAATGGCTTACGTGAAAGGTGGCAGAAAGGCTTAGGGTTAGTATGGAAGTTGAAGGGGCACATGCATGAAAAGCTAGGGAGGGAGGATAGGCGCAAAAAGGAGCGAGGATAAGGTTCCAGGTGGAGGGTAATCTTGAAACGGAAACCTGACGAACAAACCCGAAGCAAAACAAGCGAATTAGATCCACAAAACGTCAATTCTTGACTTTCCCTTTCCGACGACCGCTTTCCGCAACTTCCGCAACTAAAAAGTAGTGCCTCCATACGAGGCTCATCATTGGGCTGGTATGCAAAAATGCAATGCCTACAGTCGCCCCCACTTTGATGGGATCTGTGCAGTGTGTGATAATGACAGTCCTATCAAAGTTCGTGCAATGCATTTTTACTTACCTGGCTCGCCAGCTGCCACCTGACTTGCCTGCTGTCTCGAACTGAGTTTGATGATGTGCCATTCCTGGCTTGCTAAACCCCGTACCTAGGGTGTCGCGGTTGTCCACAATAGTCCACACTAGTCCACGATAATCTACGGTAGTCCCCAATACTCCACGATAGTCCACGATAGTCCACGGTAGTCCACATAATCCACGGTAGTCCACAATAGTCCACGGTAGTCCACATAATCCACATAATACACGATAATCCACGGTAGTCCACATAATCCACATAGTCCACGATATTCCACGGTAGTCCACGATACTTCGCGATAGTCCACGGTAGTCCACGGTACCACATAATCCACGGTAGTCCACATAATCCACATAGTCCACGGTAGTCCACAACACTCTTCGATAGTCCACGATAGTCCACATAATCCACGGTAGTCCACATAGTCCACGATAATCCACGGTAGTCCACGATACTCCTCGATATTCCATGGTAGTCCACATAGTCCATGACAATCCATAATACTTCCACGAAAGTCCACATAGTCTACGATAATCCACGGTAGTCCACATATCCTCATAATCTTCATACTCCACGGTAGTCCACATAATCCACGGTAGTCCACATAATCCACATAATCTTCATAACCTTCATAGTCCACGGTAGTCCTCGATATTCCACATAATCCACCGAATCTTCATAATCTTCATAGTCCACGGTAGTCCCCAGTATTCCACATAATCCACAGTATTCCACAACACTTCATGATAGTCTACGGCAGTCCCCGACACTTCATGATAATCCACAGTAATCCACATAATCCACTACGCTTTATGATAATCCACAGTAGTCCACAACACTTCATGATAGTCTACGGCAGTCCACGATACTTCATGATAATCCACGGTAATGCACATAATCCACGACGCTTTATGATAATCCACAGTAGTCCACAACACTTCATGATAGTCCAACGTGCTAACCCCATACCTAGGGTGTCGAAGTGACGTCTCCGTACCTAGAGAGCCACGAATGTTTAAGTGCTAACCCTGTACCTAGGGTGTCGCCGTGGCGCCTCCGTACCTAGAGAGCTGGCCTCGCCCCCAGAATGCCATACCCGTCAAAGCTGATACTGAACTAATGTGGGCCTCACCCCCAGAATGAACTGATGTGGGCCTCGCCCCCCAGACTGATATGGGCCTCGCCCCAAACTGATATGGGCCTCGCCCCAAACTGATACTGATGTGGGCCTCGCCCCAAACTGATATGGATATGGGCCTCGCCCCAAACTGATACGGATGTGGGCCTCGCCCCAGACTGATACTGATGTGGGCCTCACCCCCGGACTGATACTGATGTGGGCCTCACCCCCGAACTGATACTGATGTGGGCCTAGCCCCCAAACTGATACTGATATGGGCCTCGCCCCCGACTGATACTGATGTGGGCATCGCCCCCAGATTGCCATACTCGGCAAGGATGCTACTGATAATGTGGGCCTCGCCCCCAGAGTGCTAGATCTGGCAAGACTGCTACAGATAATGATGTGGGCTTTCCCCCATAATGCCATATCCGGCAGAACTGATACTGAATTGATGTGGGCCTCGCCCCCAGAATGCCATACCCGGCTGATACTGATCATGAACTGATGTGGGCCTCGCCCCCAGGTTGAGATAGGCCTCGCCTTCAAACTGATACTGATGTGGGGCTTCGCCCCCAAGCTGATATGATATTCTACCTCACACATTACACCACCTCTCACGAGATAATCTTTGATAGATAGAACATATTTTTGTCCTCAACTAATGCTTTCGCGTCGAAACCGAAGAACCTTCAAAGTACTCGACATACTCAAGTCCAATCATCTGAATGGGTGATCTGAGCTAGACTCCATGTGTGTGTGTGCTAAGGCTCCTTAAGTAAGCCAACTTGGTGATTTCGTTTCAGAGAATCGAACCAATGGGTCTAACCAACCTGGATGTCTTAATCACATTCTGTGATTACTTCAGCATACTCAACATGATATGGTTTTCATCTTTTTTTCTTTTGTCTCCTTCTTTTCATTTTGAATTTTCTTTTTTTTTCTCTTTTTTCTTTTCTCTTTTCTTTTTCTGACACACCTACCCTTTAAGTTAGCATTTCTCCTCATGGTGGTCCTAATACTCGCCCATGGGTAGCTTCACGCTTATCGGTTATAGGTTGTCTATTTTTTTTCAGAGACATTTTTTTTTATTTCAACCATATCATATATCATAGCATCAGCAAACAAGTGTGGACATTCAGGCAAACGGTCATTCACCAATACATCATCTTTTCAACTAGTCACCTAGCTAACCACTCAGGCTTCTACTGCTAGGATCCCATAATCAAGTGCTCGTGAGTCTAACTGAGATCAATCCATTCAAAATACCAGATGAGAGCACGTCTCGTACTTATTGTTTCTAGGGTTTCTCCCTACAGCATGCAATGTCATCACCGGACATATGTCTAATTATCAAAGACTTCTCTTACTCATTTTTTTTTCTTTCATTTTTTTTTCATTTTTTTTTTTTTTTTTTCTTTCATTTTTTTTAACAATTAAAATAAAATACAAACTTTTCAAATAGGCCTTGGAATACCTGGTCAGCAGGGCACATCACCGATTCAGATCAATGTCCAATTTGCGCTTCTTGCCACGATCACTATCAGTCCAGTCCAATCTGGAGAGGATGGGGTCGAGCTTCGGCTCAAAAGCCATGATCTGGTCAATCAACTCTTCGGCATTCGTCGCCGTCAAGAAAATGTCATCTACTGATTTGGTGACAAACTCGTGCCTCTTGGCCTCTTACTCTGCAACCACTAATGAATTAGCTCTTATTTTTGTGATTGCCCAAACACCATTCCTTCAGTCTTAACATGCTCTGCCTTTGCTTTTACCTACAAAAATAACACACAAAATTAAAAATTCTACGACATGTATACATAAAACATGAAAATAGAAATCGCAACAAAGTGTATGGGTTTCCTCCCTGTTAGCACTAAATTCATCGTCTTCAGCCAGACATGACCGATATCCATCTGTCAAGGTGGCTTCAATGTCATCCTCAGTGCTTGTGTCCCCTTTTTATCTTTGCCGCTTTCTTTTTCTTTTTCTCTTTTTTTTTTCTTTTTAAACCTGCAAATACAAAACAACAGAATAAATACGTGTGCATGTAAGTATGCAAGTGTAGAGATACTCCCTTTTCATGATGGGTTGGATCCTCATTGTGCTCCTCGGCGCCATATGTCCCTGGTCGCCCCTTGATGGTTCCCATCTGTTTGAAATCTGTAAAAACAAAACACAAAACAAGAATGCAAGTTACGTGTATGCATGTATGTATTTCCTATCCCGTTGGGTTAGGTCTTCTGCCTGTTCCCTTGGTGACCGCTCAGTTCTTTTTTCCCAGCAAAGTGCAGCTTCAATCTGCTTACGTCGACCGACTTGGTGAATTCATTCTTTTCCAAATCTAGTATTCCCCTTGCCTTGTTTCCAATTTTCTGTCTTTTCTGCTTACTTCTTCTGATAATTCTCTGTGTTCCAGATACCTCTGATTATCGTGATACCAAGGCTTCCTGCCACCGGCTTCCACATCTGATATCATTTCTGTCTCATACAATGGCTTGCTTGCAGTTGTCAACACAAGTGGTCTCATCATCAAATTTCTCTGGATTTTCCCAAACCGCGGATAGTGTCGCCAATGCGTCTGCCATCTGGTTTTCTTCGGCAAGTACTGAAATTTGCGATTAGGGATAGTCTGTGCCAGACTTCTGAGGTAGAACCACCATTCTTCCTTTCACTCTTATTATCATTGCATCTTCAACTTTTCAAACACTTTTTTGACAATGGTTTACCCAAGCTGAGGGAGTTGTCTGTTTCTGACAGGAGCAATCTCTGAGGGAATAGTCTTGATCCTTGAAGGTTCTCCAATGATCCTTTCGTCCTGGCTTGGCTTCCAATCGATCTAGACGGGATCCCTCGTTGACTGACTTGCTCATGTTGGTTGATGATCCTTTTGACGGATCTTTCTTCTTTCCTAATCCAACAGGAGTCTACTATGGCTTCTAAGACAAAAAGGGTTAACATGATGCATGAATGCAGGACATATGATGTATGATGTACAGAAATAAATAAACTCATAAAATGATTCACACTAATTGGCCTGTTATCATTTTAAATTATTCAATCACATCATTGCGCGGTGCAAACTTGTTCCAGTTTGAAAAGACCTAACAGGTTTACACTTTTGCGATAACACAACTAAATAACTTCAAATGATAAAAGACCCAAACACAGATTGGCCCATCGGCATTTCAGAGATTTTGACCTAATTGTCAAAAGGGCATGAACTTGTCCCGATTTAAATGAAAACGAGTTCATATCTTTTAACAAAGAGTCCAAATAAATCCAAATGACAATAGTCCAAAACACAAACATAAACACAAATGACAACAGTCTAAAACACAGGCATAAACACAGTAGTCACGATTAATTAAAACACAAATCGCAAAATATTACAAGATATCATTTCGGAGCCAATTCTCTATATCCCCAGTGGAGTCGCCAGACTGTAGGACACATGAGCTGGGCGACGCGAGCTGTCCCGGACTCGGGGCCCGGTTGGGAGTACGGAGTAGCCCACGGGGACTAAACCGGAGAATGATGGAGTCGCCACCCGGTGTGAACCGGGAAAATGAGATTTAAGGCCGCACTCACCCCTCGCAAGAGAAGACCTCAAACCTTTGGGTTCGGAATGGTCTCTTACTTTATGTCATCTTGTAATGTTTGTGATTTGTATAATATTAACCAAGTCTACTCGACATGCATGTACAATGATAACTTGATCTAATTCACATGCTTCTAAAGTAAGTTTTCATAATATAACCAATACAAAAATAAACATGTGGGCCAGTAACTCGGCCACTGTTAATGTAGGACCTCGCATACTCGATTAGACATATCTGACGTCAACCGAATACGCCGCGTCCATAACAGTAAAGTAACAAAGGGTGCCCTCAGGTCTTACCTTTTAGTCGCTTTCTGGAAGTGCGTTTCACGGTGCCGGAAGGGTTATCATTCCACTGTTCTTTCTGATTCGCTGCTTCCGCTGTTTTGTCCGGATTCGCCGTTTTCACTGTTTGTGTCCGTTTTCAACGGATTCGATGTTTCCACTGTTTCACAGGTCACTGTTTTCAATGTTCTTTCCGTTTCAACGGGTCTGCTGTTTTCGCTACGGTTACAGTTTACAGTTTCTCCCGCGGTTACAGTTTGCCGTTTTTCCCATTTTCTCACTGTTTTGGCTCGACGTTTTCACCGTTTCACTCGTTATTTTCACTCATGATTTTTCTGTATTTTCACTCGCTGTTTTCTCTCTTTTTCAACTCAAATTCTAGTTCTCTCTCTTGGGTTATTCATTCTCGGTTAAGGGGATTTATGGACAGTTTTGCGTGGGTTTGGTAAGTTATTCATGCATGGTTTCAAGGGAATTATGGGCTTGGTTTTATGGGCAATTCGGCTAGGGCAGTAGGGGTTCTCGGCAGTGGCAGTGATGGTTCAAAGAGTGGCGTGCATGGAGGGCTGGTTTCATGCGTGAACTGTTTGAGGGTTATTGTTTCAGTTTTGCGATAGAGTTAGGGTTGCAGTGGCTGTTGGCTAGGCGTGAGGCATGCAGTACGTTTTTGGAGTGAAGGGTTTTAACGTGCGTAAGTGAGGGCAGTGGGGGTTTGTTGAATGTGTGTGTTTAAGGAGGGTGTTGTGAGGCAGTGGGGACGTGCAGGGGCTGTGTGTTTAGTGAGGCCTGAGTTTCTTAAGGCTATCGTGTATGGGTTATGAAGGTGCTGCTGTGAAGGGATGTGTGGCCGAGTGATGTCCTGGCTGAGAGGGGTGTGTAGGCTTCCAGTTCACGTGAAGAGGTGATGAAGATGTGTGGAAGTGGTGATGATCCAGGGTTGTATCGTTGAGTCAGCAGTCTCGGTTCTCGGCATTTCAGGGTGGTGAGGCGAATGGTTTATGCATGGCTCGGCAGTGGTGAGGATGGCTTGTTCATGCTGGAGCCGAGAGTGACGTGAGTTTGGTGGATGAATGGAGGCCCCCCGTGCTGCTGCCTTGATGATGAACGATGATAAAATGTTGATGAAGCCCTCTTGATCTAGCCGAGAGAGAGCTGTATGTCTGTGTTTTTACCTTCAAGATGCCGAGAAGGAGCTGGTCTGTTCGTGAGTACTTCTGGTTGATGCCGAGGGTATGATGATAGAGGATGGTTGAGGCCGAGAAGATGAACCCTTGAAGGGGATTGATGATGATGAAGGTCAGTTGGCCGAGCTCCCTTGGCAGTGGCTAAGAGAGTTCATGGAGGAGATCTCTGCCAAGAAGAAGAAGAATGGTTCCCAGTGCTCCAAAGCCGAGTGTCATATGAGTTGGTTGATGAAGATGTGCCGTGGAGATCCCCCTCCATGATGCCGTGAGCTGCTGTAGAGGCCGTTTGGTTAGTGAGGTGTTTGTGTAGTTAGGGGCAGTCAGCAGGAGGGTGTTTGAGTGGATGGCTTATTAGGGTTTTTCGTTGTGAGTGTGTTAGCCGTGAGAGATAGAGTGTGTGAGGGGTTTGATTCTTCGTGAATCAGTCTGGTTGTGGCATGATGGGGCTGTTTTTGTCTGGGCATGTTAGTGAGGGAAGTTTAGTCGGCAATTGGGTGCAAGTCAGAGGGTTTTAGCGTGAAGCAATGGGCTTGTGTTATGGGTGTCAACGACGTGGATGATTTAAAGGCCACTGGTTGAAGGCTTTGGGAGGGGCTGTTGATGGCTTTAACGTGAGGGAGTTTGAGTGATGAGGGCTGGTTTTAGGAGCTTTGTTCACGGCAAATAGAGAGGAGTTTGGGAGGCTTCAGGCGTGAGTGCTCAGAGAGGAAAAGAGTCATGTGTTGTCTATGTGCTGTATGTGCTCCCCCCGTTCCAAGGCAGAAAAATGAATGTTTATATAGGCATTTGAGAGGGCATTAATGAGGTAGGCCAAGTGATGTTGAAGGGTATTAAATTTGGTGATTTGCTTTATTGACAAGGAAGGAAAGGTGATGGATTATTGTGTTGAAAATGGATAAAAGGAGATCATGGTCATAGGCGTGGGGTTTGGTTTGAAAATGGGACGTGGGAAATTAAATTGGTTAGCTTTGTTTTATTTAATGAAAGTGGTGTGTGGGACATGAGATGTTGTCACGTAGGGAAGGGTTTTGATTTATTGAAAAGGAAAGTGTGGAAGCTTATTAAATTGGTGGGTATTGGTGTGGGGTATAGATTACTTAATGGTTTGGAAATGGCTTACGTGAAAGGTGGCAGAAAGGCTTAGGGTTAGTATGGAAGTTGAAGGGGCACATGCATGAAAAAGCTAGGGAGGGAGGATAGGCGCAAAAAAGGAGCGAGGATAAGGTTCCAGGTGGAGGGTAATCTTTGAAACGGAAACCTGACGAACAAACCCAAGCAAAACAAGCGAATTAGATCCACAAAACGTCAATTCTTGACTTTCCCTTTCCGACGACCGCTTTCCGCAACTTCCGCAACTAAAAGTAGTGCATCCATACGAGGCTCATCATTGGGCTGGTATGCAAAAATGCAATGCCTACACTTGGTTTTTCTTTTCTTTCTCAAACTTCTTCAAGCTTTCTTCAATGGTGTTTCTTTTTGATAAAGTGTATTAGGTTAATTGTTAAATGAAATGAAAATCAATTTATATTGTAACAATTACACCTTGGCCGAAAATGCAAGACCAATTCAACAAATTGTAATTTCAATTTCATTTCAATTATAATTAAATCAACTTGCATAAATATCTTCTAAACTACTTTATTAGATATTTATCTTGGTCAACAAATGCAACTAATGTCATTTACTTTAATTATCCTAACATAAGATATTTATATTTTAATTAATTTAATCATTTAACAATTAAATAATTAATTAATTAATCAAATACAAATATATTGAATATATGTACAATATTACATTAATATTAAAAAACATATATTCATTTAGGAAATAAGTCAAATAACTCATTTTGACTATTAATTAATGTGTATTTAAATTAATCAAGTATTAAATGTAAATACACAATAATTAAGGAAATGACTATCTAGTCTCTTTAGCATGTATCTTGCGTTTAACCATTAAACGACTTTATAAATAATCAATATTATTTATTTATGTTGCTCTAGTGCTCAACGAGTATGTTTCATTATTGAGACTCTCTAGGTTCAGGTATATCCGTCACGAAATCAAATTTCATGTCCATAATCTATCCACCCGTAGATTATGACGATCACGGATAATCTCGCTAAACCATACAGGTCGAGGTCATCGCAAATGTATAATTCCTCCGTCACAGGTATCCGGATAAATCCCAGAGATATAGATGTAAACGTCAAATCTCTATCGGGACTATCCAGTCGACTATTCTATTAACAATCTCAAAAAGAATGTTTAGAACTAACTTCTAAACTTACCACGGGCCCATGGTTTTATCTGATTGCTAATCATATGGACTACCTATGCTCTGGTACACAGAACTGACGGATCATATCTTGACACACATAGGACACCCTGAGGATCTATCTACACCCAACGAACAGGCGGAGGTCTGATCTAAATAGATCGGTGACGTGACTGCCATCTAAGTGTAGAAGATGTCTCATGTGCCCACAATGGCATCTCAAGTCTAAGAATCACAAGTGCTACTCAACCCAAGGGAAGATTCTTATTGACGCTGGTGTACCATCCATTAAGAATCTTCGGTGAGTCGTTCAGTGTTTATCCGCTATAAACACCTACACGTCTATACTAGTCTCTAAGACAAATGGTTCATTGAAACCATTGGAATCATATATTCCAGTATATGACATGTACCGGTCTCAACGGGTTTACTATACTGACCAAGTAGTGTAAACCTTGACCAGGAACTGTCTGAGAATGACAACGTCATGATACGACTCAATGTCCGTTGCGACGCTTTTGCAACTGTATCATGACTAATCATTCTAGGGTCATTACGTCTTTACCATACAAAAGAATAGATTATATTATAGAAACTGCATATATTATTACTAATAATAATGTTTTACAGAAGTATTAACAAAATACAACCGGGAATTGGCGCTCTGAGCACCAACCCCTACAAAATCTCCCACTTGCTCTAGTGCCAATATCGATTGTATCTAATACCCATCGACTCCACGTGTTATCAAACAACTTCGGAGGTATGGCCTTCGTCAGCGGGTCTGCTACGTTGTCTTCACTCGGTACCTTGCACACGACAATATCCCCTCGCGACACGATCTCTCGAATGATGTGGTACTTGCGTTCCACATACTTCGACTTCTGATGCGCCCTCGGTTCCTTTGCTTGCGCAATGGCTCCAGTATTATCACAGTATAATGGAATCGCATTCTCGATACTTGGGACAACTCCCAATTCTGTGATAAAGTTCTTTATCCACACAGCCTCTTTTGCGACTTCAGAAGCTGCAATATATTCCGCCTCAGTGGTGGAATCAGCTGTAGATCCCTGTTTGGAACTCTTCCAACATACTGCACCTCCGTTAAGGGTAAAGACAAATCCAGATGTAGACTTTCTATCATCGGGATCCGATGAAAATCGGAGTCTGTATACCCGTTAACCTGCAGTTCGTTTCCTCCATATATTATTAACTTATCCTTAGTACCTTTAAGATACTTTAGGATATGTTTAATGGCCATCCAATGGTCATTACCTGGATTGGACTGATATCTGCTAGTTACGCTAACAGCGAAACTAATATCAGGCCTCGTACATAACATGGCATACATTTATACCCAAACACGAAGCATAAGGTTGGTTAGACATTCTAACCTTCTCATCTTCTGTTGTGGACACATCTTCTTAGAAAGATGAATCCCATGTCTGAACGGTATGTTTGCTGTCTTACAGTTACCAAAACTATACCGTTCCAAGATCTTATCTATGTACGTTGATTGGGATAACCCAATCAGCCTCCTTTGTCTATCTCGATAGAGTTTTATCCCTAAAACATAGGAAGCTTCTCCCAGGTCCTTCATGGAGAAATTCTTACAGAGATACGCTTTAACGCTTTGTAACATACCTAAATCATTCCCAATGATTAGGATGTCATCAACATACAGGACTAAAAATACGACCATGCTCCCACTGGCCTTCTGATACACACAGGATTCTTCCGAATTCTTAAGAAAACCAGACGATCTGATAATCTCGTCAAATCGAAGATTCCAACTTCGTGAAGCTTGTTTAAGTCCATAAATGGACTTCTTAAGCTTACAAACCATACCCGAGGTTTGCTGGATGTGAAACCTTCCGGCTGTTCCATATAGATTTCTTCATCAAGAAACCCATTTAGAAAAGCCGTTTTGACATCCATTTGCCAAATCTCGTAGTCATGATACGCAGCTATAGAAAGCAAAATCCGGATAGACTTAAGCATTGCTACCGGCGAAAAAGTTTCATCGTAGTCGACGCCAGGTCGCTGCGTGTAACCTTTTGCTACCAGTCGGGCCTTGTAAGTTTCAACCTTACCGTCAGGCCCGCGCTTCCTCTTGTAAACCCATTTACAACCGATAGGAACAATTCCTTCAGGAAGCGGAATCAAGTCCCAAACTTGATTTTCATGCATTGAATCTATCTCGGATTTCATGGCACTTTGCCATTTCACGGAGTCGATGTCCAACATCGATTCTCTATAGGTGAAAGGATCGGTCTCTTCAACTAAGAGAATATCCAGACTCTTTTCTTGTATCAAATACAAGCGTTCAGGAGGTCTAGATACCCTTTCCGACCTACGGAGTGTGTGTGTTGAAGGTCCTTCATCTTGTTGAACTTCAGGTTCCTCCGTTGGTTCATTGTTTTCAGGTTGGACTTCATCAAGCAACCTGTCTATGATCACCTCCTTCAGACAAAAATTCTACTTCTAGAAATTTTGCGAAGCAAGCTACGAAGACATTTCGATGCTCGGTATCATAGAACAGATATCCCCTCGTATTTGAGGGATATCCAACAAACCTAAACTTTTGCCCTCGAGGCGAAAGCTTACTTTGCTGAGTTACCCTGACATAGGCAGGACAACCCCAAACCTTAATATAATTAAGATTCGGTCTCCTACCGAACCATATCTCATACGGTGTCGTAGGAACAGCTTTTGAAGGAATCTTATTCAAAAGATGTGCAGCTGTTAAGAGACAGTAACCCCATAAGTAATAGGGCAAATCTGTGAAACTCAACATCGATCGGACCATATCCAATAAAGTCCGATTTCTCCTTTCAGATACACCATTGTGCTGTGGTGTACCTGGAGGAGTATATTGAGCGAGAATCCCATTCTCCTTCATATAATCCATGAACTCACCACTCATATATTCGCCGCCTCGATCTGATCGAAGGCATTTAATATATATTACCAGTGTTTTTCTACTTCATTACGGAACTCTTTGAACTTTTCAAAGGTTTCCGATTTATGTCGCATCAAATACACATAACCGTACCGTGACAAATCATCGGTAAAGGTAACGAAGTACGAACAACCACTGTGAGCAGTTTGACTTAGTGGACCACATACATCAGAATGTACGAGTTCCAGTAAGTTAACGGCACGGTGTCCAACACCAGAAAATGGGGCCTTGGTCATTTTACCCTGAATACAGGATTCACAAGTTGGATAGGATTCAATGGTGAGATCTGGTATCAAACCATTCCTAACCAACTGGGTAAGGCGTTTAACGCCAATGTGACCAAGTCTCATATGCCAAAGTTCAGTATTATTAATTTCAGGTAATCTACGTTTATTAACTCCAGTATTTAATATATCTTTAGAAGTTTGCAATGTATAATGACCATGCTGATTTGGACAACTAAGGATCTGAATATTATTTCTATCATATAAATACAAAGAACTATTCTTAATATTCATACAAAAGCCTTCTGTATCAAGTACAAAAAGTGATATAATATTAGCGACACATCCTGGTACAAAATGACAGTCATTAAGCAAAAGTGTCTCATTCGGCAATGAGATCTCGCATACTCCCACTGCAACTGCATCCAAAGAGTCTCCACTCCCGAACCGCAACTGCATCTCCCCTGGCTTCAGCCTCCTACTTTCCTTCAGCACCTGCAACGAATTGCAAATGTGAATGGGACAAGCAGAATCTAAAATCCAGCTGGATGTAACGGCTTCACAAGCCAAAGATAAATCAATAACTGGAAAAATAAAAGTACCTGATGTAGATGCTCTGTCTCTCCTGATCTGAGCAATGTAATCTGGACAGTTTCTCTTCCAGTGCCCGACCTTGCCGCAGTGGTGGCATTTGTCTTCAGAAGCCCTTTTGGGCTTGGCTATCTTCGCCTGCTGTGGAGGACCGAAGGCCTTCTTCTTCTTCCCTTTCTTCTTCTTTCCCTTGGACCATCCTTGGGAAGAAGCCGAAAGAGAAGTAGATCTAGGTGGGCGAGTCGGTACTCCCTTCTTCAGATCCTCTTCTGCCGTGAGCAACATCTTATGTAGCTCCTGGTAGGTGCAGACTGTCCCGTGCATGTTGAAGTACATCACAAACTGGCGGAATGATAGCTGGCAGAGAACCAAGAATGACACTCCTACCGAGAATGTCATTCAGGATGAGATTATGTTGCCTCAATTGATCGATCAAATCGATCATTTGAAGAACATGTGGGCTAACACTTTGCCCCTCATCCAGACGCGCATGGAACAGTTCCATGGCGACCTTGTGAACAATAACCTGTTCCTGGTTCTCGAACGATTGTCTTAATCGCGTTATCATACTATAGGAATCTGATGTTCCATAGTATTGTTGCTTGATTTCGGAGAGAGCGAACTAAGAATGTATGATTTAACCCTTAAATCATCATTCTTCCAAGCTTCAAAAACTTGGCGTTCCTCCTCCGAAGCATCCTCACCCACTGAAAGGGTAAAGGACCCTCAAGAACATAACCCAACTTTTCGGAATCGAGGACAATCCTCAAATCCAATTCCCAGTCTGCAAAGTTCTCAGCGCCTTTCAGTTTGTTCGCATCTAACATACGCGCAAACTGGTTTGTGGATTGACCCGCCATCGCAAATCTATCATATAGATCACGAAAAACGGTTAGCAGAAATAAAGCAGTTTCATATAATATCAAAAGCATAAACTAGATCATGGATTTTTAATCTAATATGCCCCTCCCACTAAATCATGCAATACTGTAATCCCAGAACAGAATACAAATATTTAATAATTAATTAATATAAATAGTGAAAAGTGGATCCCGTGAATATATTTCGGCTCACAGCAGAGGCACGGTCTCGCCTACGTATATTCATCAGGTAGACAACTCATTTGTCAATCATTTACTAATGACTCCTAAGTACCCGGTCCTGGCCGTTTCTCGTTGTCGCTGCGAAGGCAGGCCCACAAGGAGACGTACCAAGGTTAAACTCGCCAATGATAAACTCAAGTTACTTACGTAATCCTGACAGCTAGGGCACGTTCAGAATTCCGCTTTCGCTTGAATTTATCTAGTATCTGATATACATCAGGTATAAATAAATCTTTATCGGCTACACCCTCACAGCAGAGACACGGTCTCGGATGTAGTCACAAAGAAGTATTCATAAACCGTATTGACAAGACGGACCATATAACATGCATCAAATACAAATCATTTAAACCTTATTAGTAGGGATTTTCCGCTAAGTGTCATACACCCTAAATCTAATCAAATTAGTTCCTAATAAGCATGCATAAATCAAGAAAACATGATTAAACATTGATTCAATGTAGGCTAAGCATTTTAAGTGGCCTAGAATCAGACTCGCTCTGATACCATTTTGAAGGGGTTATTTAGGGGGTGAGTCCGGTAACGCAGCGGAAGCGGTGAAAATCCGATTTTCAGATTTCAAAACTTTTTCTCGGATAAATTAAATAAACATATTTATTTAACATTCCAATAATCAAATTATGAAAATAAATTCAATAAAACATTTTTAGGTGAATTTACCGAAATACCCTTACTTTGTATTTTTGTCCGTTTTAGTCCGAAATTGATCCAATCAATTTTGAATGATTCTAAATCATTTCTAAGATGAACTTATGATGTTCAAAACATCAAAACACCAAAGCAACCAAAATCCCAATTTTTCTCTCTCAAAGCCGAGAGAGCACCAATGGTGCCCAAGTTGACCATTTGGTCATTTCATGCTTCAAAACTCATCCAAATGAAATCCAATCAACATGAAACTTTGCATGCATCATATACACACCCAAATGCTCAACATATATGAAAACCCCCAAATTTGGAATTAGTTAGAAACCCTAATTTTTCAATTTCCACAAATTGGACAAATTAGGCTAATTACATTAAATCAAATGTTTCAATCATCAATCTTTCATCCAATTCAAGTCTCAACACAATGAAACAACTCAAGATCAAATCTAGGTCATTTAAGAGTGGGTCAACAACTCTAGAATAGCAACTTGGTTTCATAAACCTTACAAGAGTGTTTATTACTACAATAGTTAAACACTTTATTCATTACACATGCTCTACAACTTCACCAAACTTTCCATCAACAAAAACATAAAGAATAAGAAAGAAATAACCTAAGGATATCATATATGGAAGCCTAGATCCTAAGGAACATTTTCCTTACTAATAGTAAGTTGGAGAAAACTTACTAAAATCAAGCTTTCCTTGGTTTTTCTTTTCTTTCTCAAACTTCTTCAAGCTTTCTTCAATGGTGTTTCTTTTTGATAAAGTGTATTAGGTTAATTGTTAAATGAAATGAAAATCAATTTATATGTGTAACAATTACACCTTGGCCGAAAATGCAAGACCAAATTCAACAAATTGTAATTTCAATTTCATTTCAATTATAATTAAATCAACCTGCATAAATATCTTCTAAACTACTTTATTAGATATTTATCTTGGTCAACAAATGCAACTAATGTCATTTACTTTAATTATCCTAACATAAGATATTTATATTTTAATTAATTTAATCATTTAACAATTAAATAATTAATTAATTAATCAAATACAAATATATTGAATATATGTACAATATTTACATTAAATATTAAAAACGTATATTCATTTAGGAAATAAGTCAAATAACTCATTTTGACTATTAATTAATGTGTATTTAAATTAATCAAGTATTAAATGTAAATACACAATAATTAAGGAAATGACTATCTAGTCTCTTTAGCATGTATCTTGCGTTTAACCATTAAACGACTTTATAAATAATCAATATTATTTATTTATGTTGCTCTAGTGCTCAACGAGTCTGTTTCATTATTGAGACTCTCTAGGTTCAGGTATATCCGTCACGAAATCAAATTTCATGTCCATAATCTATCCACCCGTAGATTATGACGATCACAGATAATCTCGCTAAACCATACAGGTCGAGGTCATCGCAAATGTATAATTCCTCCGTCACAGGTATCTGGATAAATCCCAGAGATATATGTAAACGTCAAATCTCTATCGGGACTATCCAGTCGACTATTCTATTAGCAATCTCAAAAAGAATGTTTAGAACTAACTTCTAAACTTACCACGGGCCCATGGTTTTATCTGATTGCTAATCATATGGACTACCTATGCTCTGGTACACAGAACTGACGGATCCTATCTTGACACACATAGGACACCCTGAGGATCTATCTACACCCAACGAACAGGCGGAGGTCTGATCTAAATAGATCGGTGACGTGACTGCCATCTAAGTGTAGAAGATGTCTCATGTGCCCACAATGGCATCTCAAGTCTAAGAATCACAAGTGCTACTCAACCCTGGAAGATTCTTATTGACGCTGGTGTACCATCCATTAAGAATCTTCGGTGAGTCGTTCAGTGTTATCCGCTATAAACACCTACACGTCTATACTAGTCTCCAAGACAAATGGTTCATTGAGAAACCATTGGAATCATATATTCCAGTATACGACATGTACCGGTCTCAACGGGTTTACTATACTGACCAAGTAGTGTAAACCTTGACCAGGAACTGTCTGAGAATGACAACGTCATGATACGACTCAATGTCCGTTGCGACGCTTTTGCAACTGTATCATGACTAATCATTCTAGGGTCATTACGTCTTTACCATACAAAAGAATAGATTATATTATAGAAACTGCATATATATTACTAATAATAATGTTTTACAGAAGTATTTAACAAAATACAACCGGGAATTGGCGCTCTGAGCACCAACCCCTACACTAGCGTCGCGACGCTGGAACCTTATCCGCGCCTATAAATTGAGCTCGAGATTTCAGATTTTGTTGCACCTCTCCCTCTTATTTCTTTGTTGTAAATAGGGAGTTCTTCTCTCTCTAAGTTTCTTTTAATTTTTAGTTTTTAGTTTTGTAATAATTTTAATTACCTTTTGTAATAATAGTAATTTACTTTCTTTACTTTTTACAGTTTTTTTACTATTTACCATGAGGAGGTAACTTCCCCAGATAGGATGAAAAATAATTCTTTTACTATTGCTATTTAGATTAATCTCCATTAAAAGTAATATATTCACTACTTAAAACCTGACTAATCAAGGATACCGCTATATTGGTCGGTTGGTAATTTAATTTTAATCTGGTTTAAACCTGACTAATCAAGGATACCGCCAGATTGGTCGGTTGGTAATTTTATTTTGGTTCTGCCTTTATGGCTGGTTTATGGACACATATTACCGCCTTAATGGCTGGTTGGACTTAATTTGACTTAATCAGGATACCGCCAGATTGGTCTGTTGGTAATATTATCACAAGTTTATATATTATTTTATAGGAGATATCTAAATTAGTAGTAGTAAAAGTAATTCCTTTTACCTTAGCATTTTATTTTATTGTAATTTACCTTTCAGTATTTACTTTACCGCATTTTTACTTCAAGTCTTTTATTTTCAAGTTTTCACCAACCCTAGTTATGTGTTGTAACTAAATTAGTTATCTGCGGTTGTGATGACTTTTAATATCACCATTTTATAAGGGGTTAAATTATAGCTTGGGTAATATAAAGATTTTATTTATTGAGTCTTAATCTTAATGCTTTTTAATTAACTGGCCATTAATAAAATTGATTAGGTAAACTTAAAATGAACTAGACATAGAGATTTTAAGTTTAAGACCTCAGACTCAATAACCCACGATCTTCCTTGACGATAGATAACCCTTTAATAGATTTCCTTACAGGATAGGAATATACCTGTCGGGCGGGGGTAGCCATAATTGGAACTTAAACTTAATGAATCCATATAATTTGGTTGACATAGACATATGGTTCAATTGGGTTAAACTGGGTATTTGTGTCTGACCATCGACAGAGGCTTACACATAATTTAGTGTTCCAGGTTAATAAATCAATATATTACCCAACTTTAAGATAACCACTTCATCTTTAAAATGATATTAAAAGAAATCACAACCCTAGATAGTTTTTAATATTGAATTTTCTTAAAACCTATTTTCGACAATTTTATTTACTTGCTTTTAAATTTAGAATCGTCACCATTTCAAATCAATCAATCAACCTGTTAGATACTAGTAATCATTTGACCTCATAAAATTAATAGATTAGATATTAAGTCATCGTGGGATCGATATTTTTATACTACTTGAACGATATGTGCGCTTGCGTTATACGTGTGTGTTTACGCCGGTCAATCACCTGCAAGCGCACCAATCTTTTTGCACTGTAACTCTTTCAGCGGTTATATGTCTCCTGAGTATGCGATATATGGGTTATTCTCAGTGAAATCCGATGTCTTTAGCTTTGGTGTTTTAGTACTAGAGATAGTGTGTGGAAAGAGAAACAGGGGATTTTACCATGCTGATCACCACCATAACCTTCTTGGACATGTAAGTCTATAGGCTGAGGAAAACTACAGTTACAACTAATGGTTATGTGAAGATTGAGATGTTTAATTATGCCTTTATTTATTTATATTCTTCATGTGTTTCAAGCTTGGCTAATGTGGATTGAAGGGAGACCTATGGAACTAATTGATAAAACACTAGATGATTGTTATTCTTTATCTGAAGCATTAAGATGCATTCAAGTTGGTCTGTTATGTGTGCAACAACGACCAGAAGACAGGCCAAACATGTCATCTGTGAATCTAATGTTGAGTGGAGAAAGATCATTGCCTCAACCGAAGTAGCCTGGATTTTTTACTGAAACGAATCTACCAGAATCAGAGTCCTCATCAAGCAAGCAGAAGTTATCTTCAACTAGGGATGTTCAAATATGAGGTTAACCCACCGATTCGATCTGACTTGAAGCGGTGAAATTTGTAATTTCAAAATGGCTTGAATATGAAAACCCACCAAGAATATAAAATAAAATACTCTAACAAACCTTCAGTTTTTAGTTTCACATAAATGATTTTGAGGAAAATGTGAGCAAATAGTTTAGTACCCAAACACGCTTTGAAATAATCTCTTTACATGAGTTGTTTGTCGAAAAGTAACCAAACATTAAGCAAACCAAAAATCATAGCTAGTCTCAATGATTCTGCAAATGAATTTTATTGATGCCATCTAACAAAATGGTAATTTCCTTCACCATTGTAAATCTATGCAATTATATATGCTTTATCAAATCACAAATAAGTTCAATTTCCAGGCACCATATATAAATATATAAAAGTTGTAGAAACAGATTATAAGTTAGAACAATATTATCGTTTACCAAGATACAAAAAGTGAAATTGGGTTGAGTCGCGGACTAGGTCGCACTCGTTAAAACGTTTCGCGGCTCTACCCAGAATATTTGTGCTAGCAGTAATCGGCTCCGACGTCCCCGGGATAAAACAGCCCAGATAATCACTGTCTCAATCGGTTAACACTGAAACCCGATTGAAGAACTCACACCCACCCCAAAAAAAAAAAATTGCTCGGTATCAACAAATGTAAGAAAACAGTAGTCGAAATATTGCTTTGGACTAGCAATTTTTCTTTTTCTCTCTCTCGGCAATTTGTTCTTCTTTCTCTCTCTGGTTCTCAACAATTTTTTTTCATTTCTTTTGCTTTGCTCACTATTTTGTCTTTTTCTTATTTGCTTTCTTCTCTGTTTCTTTTTTCGTTGCAAGAGTACATAATATATATATATATATATATATATAGTTTCGAAACCATGGCAAAGAGCACTATTGCCATAGACGTTACAAATAGTTTAATACAAGAAATGTTTGAAAACTAAATGAAGCCGTTAGAAATAATATTTTAATTGTTAGATTTAATGAGGAATCTGTTTTTTATTTAATTTTATATACCTTGCAAAGAAAACAGCTATAACATTTAAATGAGCAACGTCAATAAAATTCAATGCAAAACTGATATTTTAAAAAATTCATTAAAACTAATAATCCTCATTAAAATTCATATGTTACAACAATCTTAATTTCAAAAAAT
The DNA here is from genome assembly GCA_019454045.1 of Zanthoxylum bungeanum. NCBI lineage: Eukaryota > Viridiplantae > Streptophyta > Magnoliopsida > Sapindales > Rutaceae > Zanthoxylum > Zanthoxylum bungeanum. Next base: position 27,781 of record SKCR01017624.1, read on the forward strand.
GTAACTCCATTTTTATTTAAATTCACATTCATAACAATCTACCACTAGAATTTTAATAAAACATTTTCATCCAGCAATACAATATAAGGTCGTGCATAAATAAAGGTGTCTATCGACTTGAATCTTTACATTGACAATTCAGATTATACTAGAGTAACTCGTAGTTTTGAACTATATCTCTGACAACGTTACATACACAAACCTTTCAGGGCGTAGTCAAAAAAGCCAGTGCGTTACGGCCGTGCACGTATATCTCATTATAGTGAATGCTCTAGAAACTTTTGCCAAAAGTTTCATAAGAATCACCCTCACTTATACATTCACATAGGTATGTCTATCAGGAGTACTCATGTAGCTAGCTAGGTACTCCACTCTATATAGAGTATAGAACAAATTAAGAGTTAAATAACTCATCCTCACATCGCTTCAGGATATCATGCTCTCAGAATGGAACTCGTCGAATATTAGTATGATTCAACTCTCATTACTTTATGACTTGTTATTACTCATTGAACCTATTTCTTGGGATCTCTAGTCTATAGGTCGGGTTACCATCAGAAGTAATCTAATTATTTAATGGCAATAGTCTCATTATATCAGAAGTATTGAATATTTTCTCTCTTGCTAAACCTTTCGTCAAAGGATCTTCCAAGTTATCATCAATCCGTACATGGTCCACTCTTAAGCTCCAGTAGGGAGATATTCTCTAACTGTGATGTGTTTACGACGTATTTGTCGTCTCTTACCGTTATAATAATGGTTCTGAATCTTTACAATAGCTGCAATATTATCACAATGGATCAATACAGCTGGTATCGGTCTCTCCCATAAAAGGGGTATCTGATAGCAAGCTTCTCAACCAAGTTGCTTCTTCACTAGCAGATGTCAGTGCAATCATCTCAGACTCCATAGTGGATTGAGCTAATATGGTATGTTTCTTGGATTTCCAAGAGACAGCTCCACCAGTTATGCTGAAAATATTTCTACTAGTAGCCTTGGAATCATCTGAAATGGTATTCCAATCAGCATCGCTATATCCTTCAAGGACAGCGGGAAACCTCTGATAGTGTAATCCTAGGTTCATGGTCCTTTTCAGGTACCTTATAACCCTCTCAATAGCATGTCAATGCTTCATACTAGGTCTACTAGTAAATCTACATAATAATCATACGACATAGGTAATGTCGGGTCTAGTGCAATCGGAGCATAACGAAGACTACCAATGATGCTCACATACTCAATTTGTCTAACACCGTCACCGGTGTTCTTGAACTATTTTACACTAGCATAAGGTGTACTAGCAGGTTTATAGTCAAAGTAATTATACTTCTTCAAGATTTTCTCAATGTAATGTGATTGATCTAAAGTAATTCCATTTTCTGACCAAGTAATTTTAATACCTAAAATTACACTTGCTTTGCCTAAATATTTCATATCAAAATCAACACAAAACATAGATTTAACATCATTCACAACATGGATATTGGAACCAAAGATAAACATATCATCCACATATAGGCATATAATAGAACACATCCCATTTTCTTATTTATAATATATGCACTTATCACTTTCATTCACCTTAAATCCATTTGCTAAAACTAGGTTATCAAATTTCTCATGCCATTATTTTGGTGCATGTTTTAAGCCATATAGAGATTTATCAAGTTTACAAACTTTATTTTCTTGACCAGGTATTACAAAACCTTCAGGTTGGTCCATGTAAATCTTTTCTTCTAATTCTCCATTCAAAAAGACAGATTTAACATCCATTTGATGCACAACAAGATCATGGATTGCAGCTAGAGAAATAAGCACACGAATATATATAATCCTAGTTACTGGTGAAAAAGTGTACAAGAAATCTATCTTTTCTCTTTGTCTGTACCATTTGGCTACAAGTCTAGCCTTATATTTATCTACTAAACCATTTGATTTTATTTTCTTTTTAAGTATCCATTTACATCCTGTAGTTTTACAACCTGGAGGTAAATCTACTAAATGCCAAGTCCTATTAGTCTCTAAAGAACTTATTTCATTTTTTATTGCTTCTTGCCACAAATCAGCATCTAAAGAAGACAAAGCTTCTTTTAGAGTAGTGGGATCTTCTTCTAATGTGTATGCATAGAAGTCAGGACCAAAATCTTTAACTATTCTAGACCGTTTACTTCTTCTAGGTATAGATTCTATTTCTTTATCAGATTCATTAACTTGTATTGTTGGATTAATACTAGAGGACGAGCCCCCACTATTCTTCAAAATAAAAGGAAATTTTATTTTCAAAGAAATCAACATCAACAGATTTAACCACAACATGATTTTTCAAATCATAAAATCTATATGTTTTACTATTAACAGCATAACCAATGAAAACGCATTCATATGTCCTACTCGCAAGTTTAATCCTTTTAGGGTCAGGGATTCTAACATAAGCAAGACAACCCCAAGTCCTAAGGTAAGACAAGTTAGGTTTTCTATTTTTCAAAATTTCATAAGGTGAAACTTTATCATTTGACTTAGGCACTCTATTCAAAACATAACACACAATTAATAAAATTTCTCCCCACCAAAATGAGGCAGCACCAGAATTAAGTAAAATAGAAATTACAGCTTCAGCATAAATTCTATTTTTCCTTTCTGCTTTTCCGTTCATTTCAAGAGAATATGGTGTAGTTTTCTCACGAATAATACCATGTAATTTATAGTATTCATTAAAAAGTGTAGAGTCATACTCAATGTCTCTATCACTACGGAATCTTTCAATTTTCTTATTAAATTGATTTTCAATTTCTGAGTGAAATATTTTAAACATATCAAATGCTTCATTTTTATTTTTCATTAAATAAACATAAGCATAGTTTGAACAATCATCAATAAATGTGATAAAGTACCTTTTCCACCTCTAGTCAATTTCCATCAAATTTGCAAATATCTGAATGTATTAAGTCTAACGGTTCAGATTCTCTAATTACAAATTATGTGGGTTTTAGTGATTTTTTCTTGACTACTAAATTCAGACTTTTCAAAATCATTCAGAGATAACTCATGAATTAAGCCTAAATTAATCATGTTCTTTATAATTCGTTTATTAAAATGATAAAGTCGAGCATGTCAAACATTAAAAGAACACAACATGTAAGCAAAAGAATTCTTTTATTAATTGCAACATTAAGTTTGAACATTCCATTAGTAGCATAACCCTTTCCCACAAAAAATATTATTTTTGGTGAGAGTATACAAATCAGCCCCTATAGTTTGTGTAAACTCAGCCTTGTTCAGAAGATAGCCTAAAACCAAGTTCTTTCTTATCTCAGGAGTGTGCAGCACATCCTTGAGAATAATGGGCTTCCCAGAGGTGAACTTCAGTTCTACGTCACCAATCCCAGCAACCATAGTTATGTGGGAGTCACCCAGCAGCACTTTCTTATCCGCAGCTTCCGCATAGGACTTGAACAAAGCATGATCATAACAGACATGATGAGAGGCGCCACTGTCAACCCACCAACACTCGGATCCACCAACCATATTGATCTCAAAGATCATAGCAATAAGTTGGTCTTCGGTAAGGTTCGTTTGTGGAGCAAAACACTTATTCCCGCAGTTTCGAGCAATATGCCCTAGTTTTCCACAGTTGTGGCATTTGAACTGTCCATTTTCATTTCTTGAGAGAGGTTGTTGCTTGTTTTGGTTATTTTGAGTTTTGTTGTTGGGATTTTGGTGATTATGGTTTTTGTTGTTCTTAGGGGGATATTTTTTCTTCATAGTTTTACCATTAGGTTTCAGAACTACTGAGACATGTTTTTTATTGTTTGACACAACTAGGATCTCTTCTTTTTGATCCTGTTTGCGGTCTTCCTCTTCTATGCGAAGGCGGGTAATCAAACTTTCTAAGGAAAATTCCTTAGTTTTATGCCTAAGTGTACCTTTAAAATCTTTCCAGGATGGGAGTAGTTTATCAATTATGGCAGATACTTGGAATTGTTCATCTAGAGACATACCCTTAGATATAATCTCATGGGCTATTTGTTTTTAGTTCATGGGATTGAGTTTCTACGGGTTTGTCATCTAGCATTTGATACCTAAGGTAATGACTAACATCATATTTTTTAGACCCAGCCTTTTCAGTATCATATTTATTCTGAAGGACATCCCAAACATCCTTAGCGGTTTTTCTAGTACTATATATATCATACAATTCATCAGACAAACCATTAATTATGTAATTTTTGCATACAAAGTCATTCTCTTCCCAATTTTCATGCTCCCTAATTTGGACTACAGTAGAGTCATCAGGAAATTCAGTTTTCTCAGTCATACAGTAGCAGATTTGGGTGATTATGGCTTTTAATGGTAAGGAAAAATAGCATTTTTAATCTCCAACGCTTAAAATGAAACTCTTTAAACCGAAACGGTTTGTTCAAATCAACAGCAGCGGAATCAAAAGCAATAGTATTCATGACAGCAGTAGCAGAAACAGACATGGTAGATATGATACGTGTTAAAATTGTAGAAACAGATTATAAGTTAGAATAATATTATCATTCACCAAGATACAAAAAGTGAAACTGGGTTGAGTTGCGGACTAGGTCGTTTTCTTTAAGACATTTCGTGACTTTAATTGCCCAGAATATTTATGCTAGCAATAATCGACCCCGACGTCCCCAGGATAAAACAGTCCAGATAATCATTGTCTCAATCGATTAGCACTGGCAATTTTTCTTTCTCTCTCTCTATGCAATTTGTTCTTCTTTCTCTCTTGTTCTTAACAATTTTTTTCTTTTCTTTCGCTTTGCTCACTATTTTGTCTTTTTTTTTTTTATTTGCTTTCTTCTCTGTTTCTTTTTTCGTTGCATGAGTACATAATATATATATATATATATAGTTTCGAAACCATGGCAAAGAGCATTATTGCCATAGACGTTACAAATAGTTTAATACAAGAAACGTTTGAAGGTTAGAAATAATATTTTAATTGTTAGATTTAATTAGGAAACCGTTTTTTATTTAATTTTAAATACCTTGCAAAGAAAACAGCTATAACATTTAAATGAGCAACGTTAATAAAATTCAATGCAAAACTGATATTTTAAAAAATTCATTAAAACTAATAATCCTCATTAAAATTCATATGTTACAACAATCTTAATTTCAAAACATGCAACTCCCTTTTTTATTTAAATTCACATTCATAACAAAAGTTAAAACCAAGGAAATCCCAATTCTCATAGAAGTAAATCAAGTAATAAGAAAAATGAGGAGAGCCCAATCCACGAGGAAAATCAGAAACTTCAAACACTGACTTTTTTCCTTGATTAAAAACCACCAAAAGGTGGGGGGTTAGGCAAGACCTCAACTTGTCCATTACTCAAAAATAACGAAATAACATACTGAAGAGGGATTAAGCCAAAACCATCGGAGCAAGAGCAAAATAGAATAACAGAAAAAAGAGAGAATCAAAGTAAAACAATACAGAGATTCACCAAAAGATTATGAGTCAATTAATTTACCAAGCTCTAGCCCCCACGCTGCTGATGGTCATCTACGGACATGAGGAATATGTTGCGAAACTACGGTCAAATTGCCACGAATGATCTCTGGAAGATGTAGCTGGTCATGAAAAAGTTGTGTTCGACAATGGACACATGCCCAGTTGGCTATGGAATTTACAGCCTGATTAGCCTCATGAAAAGTATGAGTCACTTGAGTAGACATAACCCGACAAATTTACTGAATACAAGTAATGACATAAGCATAATCCCACCTACCCGAATCACAGGAGCAAGCCCAAGCCACAACAGTAGCTAAGTCTGTTTCTACCTGAAGTTTAGAGTAACCTAGCTCAGCTGCCCTCTAAGCCTTCATACATACTCTTCAACTCTGCATAAATACTAGAATGATTACCAAGATATCTTGCAAACCCAGCTAGGACCTTACCACCGTGGTCTCGAAATATACCAGCCACTGCAGAAATTGGTAGTAAATTATTTGATTGATTTGTGATTAATCATAAATAGTCGAAGGTTAATTGAAAATTAATTGTGAAAGGTAAAATTGACATTTCATAAGATTGAGAATTAAAAATATAAATTTATCTCTCACGATCCTCTAAAAATCAATTATTTATGATAAAAAAAAATGTTAAATAATCTAATGGTGCGTTTACGTACTCGTAATCGGAATGAGATGGAATCAGAATGAAATTGAATCAGAATGAGCTGGAATAAGAATGGTAAATCGGAATCAGAATAAGTTGTTTACTTAACTGTAGGAATCAGAATCGGAATGAAGCAGTATTACTATTGATGTGTTTACTTTATCCAGTAATCGGAATGAATTGTTAAAAAGTTACAAAAATACCCTTAGTTATAATTATATATTAATTTATTATATATTAATTATTATTAATTTTTGATGAATTAAATTACTCAATGTTAAATTATTCTTTTATTAAAATATTAAATATTATTTTATTATTAATTATTGATTAATAATTATTATTTATTATTTAAGTATTAATTAATTATTACTTTAGTAATTAATTATTAATGTATTAAATTACTAAATATTAAATTATTATTTTATTAAAATATTAAATATTATTTTATTCTTAATTATTATTAATCATTATTAATTATTTATAAATTAAGTATTAATTAAGTATTACTTTATTAATTAATTATTAATGTATTAAATTACTAAATATTAATATATTCTCTTATTAAATTATTATTTTATTATTTTATTAAAATAGTAAATATTATTTTTTATTAATTTTTTATTAATTATTAATTATTAATGCATTTTATTTATTATTTATAAATTAATATTAATTAATTATCTTATGGATAATATTGTCATTTCCTATTAATAATGGAATGAGAATCTCATTCCCATGGGGGTGGTGGGAATGAGATTCTCATTCCCCATTCCCAAATTTGTGGGCCCCACCCCATTCCAATTCACATTTTTATTCATTTTTAGGAAGTAAACAATCTTATTGGAAATTACTCTCATTCCTTCATTCCCATGACCATCAAGTAAACACACCATAATAGTCTTTAGTTAAATTAATTTGAATATGGATCATTTTGATACAATTGAAAGAATTTATCATTATTTAAGAAAATATAATAAATTAAGAATATTATTGTTATTATATGATAATAATCTTTATATATATAAAAAATAAGTTTTTTAAATCGTTTCCCCTTAATTGGTGCATATTTGCATGGAGAAAGATTTAGATAAAACTTATTAAATTATTTATTATTAATTTAGTTTTGGTATAGGACGAGTTCTTTGTTATTTATTTGTATCAATTGGATACTTGGGCTGTAATTAATTAATGAAATTGATGATTTTAATGTGTTATTGATTTATTAGGTTGATATGAGCACAATACTTGAGTTTCATATGTTAAGTCGCTCAAGAATCAAACATATACCAATAACAATCGACATGATTAAATAGTAACACTTATAAGAAAAAAAATGGTGCAATTTATAATTTTTGTTTTTGTTTGGAATATGATTTGTCTGTCTGTTTTTGTTTTTTTTTTGTTGTTTTTTTTTTGTTGGACTAAGGTGTTTGTAACCGTGCAATTTATATTTATATATATATATATATATATATATATATTGGAATAAGGTTTGTTTTTATTTTTTGTTTGGGATAAGGTGTGGGTGAGGTTTGTTTTATTTATTTATTTTTTTTTTTGGAAGGAATAAGGTGGGTGTGTGGGTGTGTCTCTCTCAGATTGGAATGTATTAATTGGATATTTCAATTATAAAGCATTTAAAGAAATGTGTTAGATGGACGTGACTGGGTGGTGTAGAGTTTATGATCTCACATTGAGGTTTGGGTTTGAATATATAGAATTCGTTTCTTGTAAGAATCTGAGACAGTTGGGGGATTTTACTTGCTTCACTTAAACCCGGATGAAGTGGTTTAGCGATGGGATTTCCAACGATTTAAAAAAAAATATATATATATATATATATATAGGGAGGTTAAAATTATTATTAAGTGAAATATACAAACATGCAACGCGGAAAAGTAATTTAAAAAATTAACACACATTAATTTTAAACAAAAACATAAAAAAGAGGAACACACGTAATGCACAGGATTCCAACTTTTTTAAATTAAAACATATTCTCACTATTTTTCATCTTTTTTGAACAGAATCATTCTATTTTTCCACATAAAATCATCAATCAAAACTCAAAAAAATATATTGGAAAACTAAAAATAGATTAAAAAATGAAATATGATGATCTTTGGGAATCGAAAATCAGAAATCGGTTGATTAATTGTACAAAAACCCGTGTTAGTTTAATACGGTCAAAATCAGTCGAATCACTTAAATAATGATTTATGATTAAATACGATCAAAATCAGTCGAATCACTCAAACAATGATTTATGATTATACGATTAATCACCATTCAAATAGCATAGTTTCGTAGTGATCACGCGATTAAAGAGATCAACCAATTATTATATTGGGATTAGATCGGATATTTTAGATATCCAATATTATCTGATCATAAAAATCAATATCCGAAGTTTAATAGATAATAGATAATAGTTAAGTTTTAATTTTAAAATTAGTTATCCGAAATCTATATGGACGAGTTTTGGTTTTTAGTATTATAAATATTAAAACTAAATAATAATAATATAATAATAATAATAATAATAATAATAATAATAATAATAATAATATATAATTTTTCTCGTAATAGGTAAAAAAAAACTTTTGGAGCCCTAAGTACTTGCCAAGCCTCAATTTAGCGATTTGGGACTGAATTAAAATGGTTAGAGAACAGAAATCAGGGCAACTTGACTCTTTCTGGTCTCTAAAATGACTGGTAAAACATTTAATATATAATTTCTATAGCCTATATGTTCAATTATTTGTTTAACAGTTAAGCTCAGGAATAGTAACAGTTCTACATCTACCAACGGCTAAGATACCGACGGATCAGAAGCAATTTCCTGATTCTCAAGTTGCTAAAGGGACAGAAACCACACCTTTTATGCACTTGCAGTTTGTCAACCAACTGCTTCTAAACCAGCACAAGCATGATTTATATAAACTGATGCTTTCTTAACGAGCCTCTAACTCTGAGATGGTGATTTCATTTGTTGAAGATGAGTAGTGCTGCTTGCCGGATTCTGGTAAGTTCCTTTCTGTGAAAAATCCAGGCTGCTTCGGCTGAGACAATGACCTTTCACCACTCAACATTAGAACCACACATGACATGTTTGGCCTGTCTTCTAGTCTTTGTTGCACACATAACAGACCAACCTGAATGCATCGTAATGCTTCAGATAAAGAATAACAATCATCTAGTGTTTTATCAATTAGTTCCATTGGTCTCTCTTCTATCCACATTAGCCAAGCCTGAAACACATGAAAATATATATAAACATCTCAATCTTCACAGAACCATTAGTTGTAACTGTAGTTTTCCTTGACCTATAGGCTTACATGTCCAAGAAGGTTATGGTGGTGATCAGCATGGTAAAATCCCCTGTTTCTCTTTCCACACACTATCTCTAGTACTAAAACACCAAAGCTGAAGACATCGGATTTCAGCGAGAATAACCCATCAATCGCATACTCAGGAGACATATAACCGCTGAAAGAGTTACAATGCAAAAAGATTGGTGCGCTTATAGGTGATATAAAGAGAGTAATGAAAACAAATGCAAGCTCACTTACTATGTTCCGACAACTTTATTAGTGTTCGCCTCAGTTTGATCTATACCAAATGACCTTGCCAGGCCAAAGTCCGAAATCTTTGGGTTCATCTCATTATCTAATAAAACATTACTGGCTTTCAGATCTCTATGTATAATCCTCAGCCTAGAGTCTTGATGCAGATAAAGAAGCCCACGAGCAATTCCCCATATAATGTGACATCGTTTGCTCCAATCGAGATATTTGCTTCTGGTAACATCTGAAAATTTAACATCCATGCCAGTTACAATTGGCTATGAAGACAATTAAATTATGGCTAGAAATATTTTTTAGTTTAGAGAATATCAAACCAAAAATAAAGTAGTCTAGGCTTTTGTTTGGCAGGTATTCATAAATTAAGACCCTTTCATCTTTTTCAGAGCCACAGCCAAGTAGTTTCACAAGATTTCGGTGCTGAAGTTTGGCAATCAAAAGGACTTCATTTTTGAACTCCTGCATCCCCTGTCGAGAACATTTTGAAAGTCTTTTAACTGCAATTTCGTGCCCCCTTGTCAACATTCCCTAGAAATCACAAAAATCACAGGGTAAGCTTCTTGTTACATGAAAATGGTACAGCTTAATAGTTGATGTTACCTTGTAAACTGGTCCGAAACCCCCCTCTCCTAGCTTGTTTTTCTCTGAGAAATTATCAGTTGCATCAGCAATGGTCTTCCAATCAAATAATGGTAATTCCATTTCTTCTTTTCTGCTGCATTTGTCATTGTTATCAAATTCCGGGCTATCATTAACCTTCCCTGAAATATTAAATTGAATTGCTATAAACAACAGAATGTCTTCGCGATTAAAAAAGAATGCTTTTTGCATTACTGTGCATTACCATGATTTCTTTGTTTCTTTTTCCGAATATACAAGAACCCTCCAACAACAATTACTCCCATAGTTAACACAATAGGTGTGATTATGATAGTCGCTTGCTTCCTCTTCCTGGGTTGTTTTCTCTCGATATTACCTGCAAAACTGCAGTTTAGTTTCAATAGCAATACATATATATATAATCTTGAAGCAGAGGGGAAAGAAGGGATACCTAGTTCCGAAGCAGCCATCCGTACATAAAGGTCTTGCCCATTCTCTGGAAGTACTTTTATGTCAATCAGGTCATTAAACCAGAGCAAGCACCCACTTCCGACTCCTCTCACATCGGAATTAGCATATGCTGTACAAGAACAATTCTTCAAACACAATTCATTGCATTCCAAAAGGCTGATGTTCTTATCAACCCACGAGTGACGTGTATCAGGCAATTTCACTGTTTTGAGCACCAGAAAGCCATCTCCGTGCTTGCAGTCCAATGGAGTCTTTCTAATACACCCACCAGACTTATCTAACATATCCCAATCTCCTGGAGATTTCGGTACAAACCCTTCCAAACATTCACAATCAGGAGAGTTTGAATTGATTTTACAAGTAGCATATGCACCACATAGTGCATAATTGTCACACTCATCAAGCGGCACTCCAGAAAACCTTGAGAACAACGTCCAAGCCTTTGTTCGTTCCATCCATGTAAAACGCTGCACAACACCTGATGGGTTCAGCACCATCCTGGAAGGGACTGAACTATTACTGAGGTTAAACGTGTAAAATACCACTTTCTCATTTGACACAAACTCAAATGTATATATTGGATTTGTTTGCAGCTGAGGAACCCCTGTCCAGTGAAGACCGTTCCATGAACCTGATCTAAATGTTATTATAGAATCCTTTCTAAGAACTAACTGGGGAATACCACGAGGATCTATCCCATGTGTAAAATCACCATGAGCAGGGTCATCTGAGCTCTTCCAGGATGATAAGAACCTGTCCAGACCAGTAACCAAGTTTATTCCAAATTTCATACCTGGTAACAAGGTATCACAAGGATAATCAAAGCTCTGCCACAAGAAGTTATCTGAGTCACCATCATTTCTGTTTTTCACAACAAGATTTCCTGACTCCAAAAGCACGGCAGCAGGATCCTTTGCCTTGCTTGACGAATTGGATGACCAAACAATGTCATTTGTGCTATTCATCAGGACAAGGGTTCCGTTCCCTTGCCTTGTCATATGTAAAACTCCTAACCGATCAGAAAGTGGAGCATCTCTGTTGGCAACCCATGTTACAGTCCCATTTGCAATTTTCTTGTACCATATTCCCAGGTAACGACTCGTTGATTTCCCTGGACTGAAAAATCCTAGTTCAAAGCTTTGGCCAGCTGAAACTACCGTCTCGCCATCTCTGATGGATTGGCCACGAATAATAATATCCATCTGCTTGGTGGTTCCTATCGTACATAAAAGAAAAGAGTAGATAATTACCCATTTGAAGCCTTCCATCCTATTTATCAGGCTTACACAATATGCTTTATTGCCAAAATTAGGACGAAATTAGGCATTAGTACAGGTATTATAGACCTTGCCTAAAAGAAAGAAAAAATGAAAAAGGTCAAGCGTAGGCTGCTTAAATGAACAGGACTTTACCTGTTTCATTCTGTTGTACGTTTCTAAGTCAACAAGGTGCTTTAATTTCCCGTTCTACAAGGTATGTGTTCTTGGGATAAACCAAAATTCAAAGAATGATCATCAATTGTACCCCACCAATCAGTCACCTTCACCTTCAATGAATTTTAATTAACTCTGATGATTACTGCGGAAGGAAAAAAATGCTACAACTTTATAACAGGAAAGTTCTTGTGAAAGATATTGTAGCATCTGAAAAGTTGAAGGTTTTCAATGAAATTCCAATCCATACCAATTTTGTAAATACACGGTGTTGATGGTGTTTTCAGGACCTATGTTATTTAGGAGTACGGCAGGGGTAAAAATGGTAATTCCCTTCTCGGTTGAAATCGTTAATACCGACCCGACCACATGAGTAAATGGCCGAACACTTGAGTTCGGATGACCGAGCAATTATCAGATCGACATCAGCATCCTTAGTTCAAAAGACCATTATGACCGACCTCATGAAGACCGAGCATATGGCGAGGCGTGCTCAGGAAGATAAGGCATCATATTTTTACGGATAAGATGACAAGCTATCCTACTTTCATTGAGTAAACTGATGAGTTAGTATCCTAATAGGATAAAGGAAGTGAAAGTAGTTTTAAATTAGGAATCCTTATGGGAAAACAAAATTATCTCAAGTAGGAAATTCTTGTAGGAGAATGAATCTGATTTCTACACTATTATAAATAGGAGGGTAGAGTGTGCGTAAGGGGCATCAGAATCAACATCAATATCATTATCATCAGACTTGTAAACACAAAACAGAGGATAGAAGCATATTTCAGTAATAAAGTATCACCCGTTCTGTGCCCGTGGACGTAGTTTGGATCTGATCGGCCGAACCACGTTAAATCTTTTTGTCGATTGGCGTATTTATCTGTCTTTTGCTAAGTTTGCTTTTGGTTTCCCATAAACAAAACAAATTCACAATTGGAGGAGGATTGTCTCAAGGGTAAAAAACCCTTATTGCCATTGAGACCAAAATTAGCCGTCAACAGTTGGCGCCGTCTGTGGGGAACTCAACAAAAAGCGGCTCGCGTAGTAAGACGATGACAGAAGGTGGAAATCACCGATCGGCAGGGAGTTCAACAGCAGAATGGATGGAGAAAATAGAGGAAAGATCAATCTTCTGTAAGTCTCAAATTATATTACCTTAATAATGGAAGCGCAAGACGTGGACTTTGGCTACAAAGGAGGGAGTACCTGCTTCCAGTGGGCATTGTTTTAAAGGCCCTTGTTGATACTAATGATCTTGAAATTTTTAACCATCTCACGTGCTGCTATAAGGAAAAATATAAGAAGGAAAATGGAGCTGTTGGCTCACCACTAGTAACTGAAAGAGTAAGAATTATTCTTGCTGAAGTCCAGGACTCGTCGCTTTCAACTCGTCTTCAATGTTTGCAGCATATCGGGGAGAACTTCCAACCTGTTATGGAAGGACTCAAAAAAAAAAGGAGTTACAATATTATTGCTGAAACTGTTATATGTGACTACATCTTTGTTCAACTCGATGACAATAACGACAAGTTCAATTTACTCATCTTTATGGTGCATAAACTTTTATCACTTGTCGATCATACTTCTGTGTCAGACAACCCAGATTCTCTGCAGAATCGGAAATTTTACTTGCTGGTCACTTGATTACCATTTATCTTAAGGAAAAGCTAGAGGATTGTCTTTGGGAGGGGAAGACTATCATATGACTATTGCAATGCTGGCATACCTGGCATGTGAAAAGGGAATATGGGGCCCTTATCTCATTGTGGTTCCAACCAGTGTCATGCTCAACTGGGAAACTGAGTTTCTTGAATGGTATCCTGCCTTTAAAATACTGACTTACTATGGCAGTGCAAAAGAGCGGAAATTTAAGAGACAAGTCTCATCAAGAATTCAAGGATTGGTTCAGTAATCCAATATCGGGGATGGTAGAGGGTCAAGAAAAAGTGAACAAGGAAGTTGTTGATCGCTTGCATAACGTACTTCGTCCATTCATACTCCGCCGATTGAAAAAGGATGTAGAGAAGCAACTGCCTATGAAACAAGAGCATGTCATAAATTGTAGACTCTCAAAGAGGCAGCGTAATTTATATGAAGACTTCATTGGCAGCTCAGAAACACAAGCTACTCTTGCAAGTGCTAATTTTTTAGAATGATCAGTGTTATAATGCAGCTTCGAAAAATCTGTAACCATCCTGACTTATTTGAAGGTCGTCCAATTAGTGATGAAGTAAATGCTATTGCTACTCCGGCAAGAATAATTGAAGAGCTTGGTGATCTTAATAATCTAGAAGAAATTGGGCCATTTTCTACACGCAGGAAGAAGTTAAATGGAACAAGCATTTTTGAAGAGTTTCGAAAGGCAATATTAGAGGAGCGGCAGAGAGAAACTAGGGACTGAGCAACATCTATTGCTTGGTGGAATTCTTTGAGTTGAAAGGTTCCAGAGGATGATTGATCTGATTGAAAGTTTCATGTTCGCAATCCCAGCAGCTAGGGCCCCTGCTCCAGTTTGTTGGTGCAGTACAAATGATGCTTCTGTGTTTCTGCACCAGACTTTCAAGGAAAAATGTTCTGAAGTTCTATTGCCTATTCTTTCTCCTATTAGGCCTGCAATTGTCCGCCAGCAAGTATATTTCCCGGACAGGCGACTGATACAATTTGACTATGGTAAGTTGCAGGAGCTTGCAATTTTGCTTAGGAAATTGAAATCCGAAGGTCACCGAGCATTAATATTTACCCAGATGATAAAAATGCTTGATATTTTGGATGCATTCATAAATTTGTATGGTTACACATATATGCGTTTAGATGGATCCACCCAGCCAGAGCAGAGGCAAACACTAATGCAGCTGTTTAACACAAATCCCAAAATCTTTCTCTTCATTTTGTCCACCCGTAGCGGTGGTGTTGGAATCAACCTTGTCGGGGCAGATACAATTATCTTCTATGACAGTGACTGGAATCCAGCTAGCAAGCTCAAGATCGTTTCCACCGGATAGGCCAGATACGTGCAGTGCATATCTATCGGTTAATTAGTGAGAGCACAATTGAAGAGAACATCCTGAAGAAAGCAAATTAGAAACGTACTCTTGGTGATCTTGTTATTCAGAGTGGAGGCTATAACACTGAATTTTTCAAGAAGCTGGATCTGTTGGAACAATAAGCACAAATTAAAATAATTTTACCGTTCACCAAGGATGCAAAAAGTGAATCTGGGTTGAGTCGCGGATCAGTTCGCTCTCTTTAAGACGTTCCGCGGCTCTGCTCGGATTTTGTGCTAGCAGTAATCGGCCCCGACGCCCCCAGGATAAAACAAGCCCAGATAAACACTGTTTCAATCGATTTTGCACAAAACCGATTGGTATACTCACACCCAACTCTCAGATATTATGCTCGGTATCAAACAAAAACAGAAAAATAGTATCCACGAAAATACTAGTCTGATTATTCACGGTTTTACAAGAAAACAGAAACAAAATTGACTGTTATGAAAAACAGCACACAAGAAAACATTGCTCTTTTTCGTTTTTGTTTTGGCTTGAAAGTGCTGTGTTTTGATGCGTTCAATTTGGGATGAAGATGATCATCAAGCTCCCAAGTTTTTCCAGAATTGAATAAAAATCAAATCTCAATACAAAGCTTGAGTAGAGTCCAAATATAGGTGGTAAATTTTCAAGCTTTGCATAACTGATGCCTTTAATTAGCCAATCTCCACCAAACTTCAAAACTGCCCAGGGGTTAGAATATGAGAGGAGAGCAACTTCATTAATAGAAATTAATAGGAAACATTTATAATTAATATAATAAAACCTATTGTAACTTAAACAATTATAACAATTTGAGAAATTAATTTCTCCAAAAATTAATTTCTTGTAACTCCTCAAAAACATTAAAACCAATTTTTATAAAAATTCATATTTACAACAACCCCCCACTTGAATTTTAATAAAACATTTTCATCGAGCAATATGATATAAGGTCGTGCATAAATAAAAGTGTCTTCCGACTTGAACTTTTACATAGTATTGACGATTCAGATTATATTAGAGTTACTTGTAGTTTTGAACTCTATCTCTGACAACGTCACACACACAAACCTTTCAGGGTGTAGTCAAAAGCCCGAGCATTACGGCCGTGCTCGTATATCCCAGTATAGTGGATGCTCTAGAAATTTTTGCCTAAAATTTCATAAGAAGCGGCCACACTTCTACATTCACATAGGTGTGTCTATCAAGATTACTCCTGTAGCTAGGTACTCCACTCCACATATAGTATAGAACACATTAAGAGTTAAATAACTCATCCTTCTATCGCTTCAGGATATCATGCTCTTAGAATGGAACTTACAATTAAAATAATAGCATGATTTATCATCACTTCATGACTTGTTATTACCCATTGAACCTATTTCTTGGGATCTCCAGTCTATAAGGTTGGGTTACCATCATAAGTGACTGTCTAATGGCAATAGTCCCATTCTTTTCTAGGTATTGTATACCTTCTCTCTTGCTAGTCCTTTTATCAAAGGATCAGCTAAGTTATCATCAGTCCATACATGATCCATTCTTACAGCACCAGAAGAGAGGTACTCTCTATCTGTACTGCGTATCTACAATCTCTTACTGTTATAATAACAGTTTTGAATATTTGTAATAGTCCGGTACTATTACAATGGATCAAGACAACTAGTATCAGTCTCTCCCATAAAGGGGTATCATAGTAAGCTGCTTAATCAAGCCGCTTCTTCACTAACTGATGCCAGTGGTATCATCTCATACTCAAGTAAATATATCCATTGGTAGCCTTGGAATCATCCGAAAAGATGTTCCAATTAACATCGCTATATCCTTCAAGGATATCGGAAAACCTCTAAAAATATAACTCTAGGTTCATGGTCCTTTTCAGGTACCTTATAACCTTCTCAATAGCATGTCAATGCTCATACCAAGTCTACTAATAAATCTACATATAATCCTATAACATATGCAATGTCAAGTCTAATGTTACCAAAACATAACATCAGTTACCAATGTTGTTCGCATACTCAAATTATCTAACATTGACAGCAATGTTCTTGAACAACTTTACACTAGAGTTATAAGGAGTACATGCAAATTTATTATTAAATTCCATTTTCTGACCAAGTAAATTTTTTATTCCAAGAATTACACTAGTTTCTTCTAAGTTTTTCAATTACAGATTTAGAAGACAACATAGAATTTAACAAAATTAACAACATGCATTTAGGAAAATAAGCATATCAATATAATAACATTTCACATGTTTTCAAACATTATAACAAATGTATTTGTCACTTTCATTCACTTTAGAAATATGAGTAAAATATTAGAGGTATAACCCCCAATATTTCCAATTTATCATTGGAGGTCGAGCCCCCACTATTTCTTAATATCAAAGAGATATTTTTCATAGAAGCAATATTTCATATCAATCATACAATTTATATATTTCTACAAATCTTATACTTAAAGTTTTAGGTTCTCAAACCTTCCATATTTCATAAAATAAAATTTAAGCTCCACATCACCTGCTTTTAGCAGCTTAGAATTTTGAGAAATTAGTCATCACATTATCTTATTCACAGCTTGTACATAAACCTAGAACAAAGCATAATCATAATAGACATGATGGAAAATTACAATGCCTACCCACCATCCCTCAAATCCACCAAACATGTTGATCTCAAAGATCGTAGTAACAAGTTGGTCTTCGGTAAAGTTTGCTTTTGGAACAGAACTCTTTAACCGGTAGTTCCGGGCAAGGTGCCCTAATTTGCTACAGTTGTAGCATTGGAACTAACTATCATCATTTCTTGAGAGAGATTAGTGTCAATCCAAATTGTTTCATTTTTTTTTTTGTGATTATGATTCTTGTTATTCCTAAGGTCATAATCATTCATATTGAAACAAACACCATATATGCATGTATTTATGACAGCCTTAACTTTCTATTATTCTTTTGCAGTAAATTCATCATGATAAATATCAAATAATGCATCAAACATACCGTTGAGTATTTGATTCCCACATATTTCATTATCGTTGTTTTATTAGTGTCAGCTATTGATTCATCTTCATTACCTTCTGCTTAGCAATTATGACAGCATTTGCATATGATTCCCAACTCTATACTTCTCACTAACAGCATGTTGAACAAGAAGAGTACCGGTTGAAAAGTTGTATCTCTCTAGTGTACATTCAATAAGCAATTGCAGTATAGGAAGAAAAACACACAATGAGAGCAATCATACTTGTCAGCAAATGGAAAAAATTGGAAAAATAATTAGCAAGTTTTACTCTTCTTCTTCTCTGCCTTATGTGGCAATATCTTTGCTGCTTCAGCAGTTGGCTCAGCCATTATATATACAACAAAATGGGAACAACCTTCAAGTCTCAATTGAGATCAAGCACAAAAAGATATAAGTTGATTAAATCATTGACACATGAAAGAACCAAACACCATTTATGATGATCCCCACTACTAGCCTACGAGTCTCATATCCTATTCCACTATCAAATTTTGGCATAATCCTTGGGGTAAAATAAAGGCCACAAGATCAGCACATAAGTTCAAACATGGAACATGATCAAGCCAATCCTAGACAATGAAGTTGCATTTTCTACATATTTAAACCATATAAATAAGCCACATACAAGGACTGTTCAGCTTCCAAGAAACCACAAAAATTATGATTTCAATAACAACAATTTTAAGACGTTTCGATCTGCCATATTTGCTTATGTTATGCTTGTTACTGTTCTTATCATATGGAACTGTTTTCTAGTCATAGAACCCTGCCCATTAAAAATATACAGAAGGACAAAGCTAATGACAATAGAAGTGAGGCTTCCTTGTCCAATGCTCATTGCGAGACTGGAAGATGATGAGCTGGTAATCGAGGACCGTGCAAAAACTGATGAGCCCACTGACCAAGGTGGCTGCATGACGCCGTCAAATAATTAACCCGAAATGATCCTAATGAAGAGAGAACTCTTGCTTGTGCTGCGAAAGAAGATGATGCTGACATGTGGGCTGATGTCAAACAGATGGCAGCAGCGGCGGTGGCAGCTGGAGAAGCTATTTGATCATTTGGATCCGTGAGAAGCATAGCACGGGGAGGGATGATACCCCCGTGGCGCTTGCTTTCTCCAGTGTTAACAAACATAAGGAGGAATATGCCCTTAATGTTTCGGGCACTCTTTGATCCCTATTTCTTTAATCATTCGGATCCAAGAGAAACATAGCACGGGGAGGGATGATACCCTCGTGGCGTTTGCTTACTCCAGTGTTACCGAACATAAGGTGGAACGTACCCTTGATGTTCGGGCACTCTTTGATCCCTATTTCTTTGATCATTCAGATCCGAGAGAGGTATATCACGAGGAGGGATTATGCCCTCGTAGTGTATGCTTGCTCCAGCGTTGTAAGGAGGAGCCCGCAAACAATACACAGGCTCCATGGAGACCTGAAGTATAGAGGATGTGCTCTTACCATTCTAAACGCTCTTTGATCCAAATCTTGGTTCGCCGGGACTCTGATTTGAAAGATTCAAGATTGTGTTTTGGAAACCTCGGGTAGGACGCTGTCTTAAGGAATCTGTGCTGTTGTTTACACTTTAACATTTTGTTTTGGGATAAGTGCTAAGTCGCTCCCGCCTTTTAATTTTATTTTCCAGAGTTTTGTTTTTGTTTTTCGCTGGTCTAGCAATGGGACGCCCGTGCCAGATTCAGTAGAGCTTCAAAAGGTTGATTCACTTCCCTTCTGAATAAGTCCCAAGGATTAATCAGCTCAGGGCTGGATTCGTTCCGCCGAGGCCACTTGGTTAATCGGCTCGGGGCTGGTATCATTCCGCCGAGGCCACTTGTTTCTTTCCGGCTCGGGTATGCTCTTGTACCGCCTAGACCGATGTCTTTTTCCGGCTCAGGTCTGCTCTTGTACCGCCGAGACCGATGTTTCTTTCCGGCTCGGGTCTGCTCTTGTACCGCCGAGATCGATGTTTGTTTCAGCTCGGGGTCGGGTTACGTCCCACCGAGTCGGCTTCTTTGGACTGGGGATGTAATATTCCCCCAGAGCCAAGTCTTTCTTCAGCTCGGGGTCGGGATACATCCCATCGAGAGACTTATCATCGGCATGGGATCGGAGCATCTCCCCTATGGTCGGCCCTCTATTGGTCTGGGGAAGTGACATTCCCCCAGAGTCAAATGTTCTTTTCAGCTCGAGATCGGGTTACGTCCCACCGAGTCGGCTTCTTTGGACTGGGGATGTAATATTCCCCCAGAGCCAAGTCTTTCTTCAGTTCGGGATCGGGATACATCCCACCGAGAGACTTATCATCGGCATGGGATCGGAGCATCTCCCCCATGGTCGGCCCTCTATTGGTTTAGGGAAGTGACATTCCCCTAGAGCCAAATGTTCTTCTCAGCTCGGGGTCAGGTTACGTCCCACCGAGTCGATCGTCATCAGTAAAAGGGCAAAGCATTTTTTCCACGGGTAGATACCGGGATCCTCGTTGACTGAGCACATGAGGGTGGCAGGAAAGACCAGATTTGCAGCCAAGGCATTTTTCTCTACGGTTCCTGGAGTGACCACCGACGGATTCATCGGCGCACCATCTTTTTTTATAGTTCCCAGCATCAACTCGCAAACTCGTTGTTACCGAGAACTAGGGGACATATGTTGATGGTGTTTTGAGGACCTATGTTATTTAAGGATTACGGCAGGGGTAAAAAGGGTAATTCCCTTCTCGGTCGAAATCGTTAATACCGACCCGACCACATGAGTAAATGGTCGAACACTTGATTTCAGATGACTGAGCAATTATCAGATCGACATCAGCATCCTCAGTTCAAAAGACCATTATGACCGACCTCATGAAGACCGAGCACATGGCGAGGCGTGCTTAGGAAGATAAGGCATCCTATTTTTACGGATAAGATGACAAGCTATCCTACTTTCATGGGGTAAACTGATGAGTTAGTATCCTAATAGGATAAAGGAAGTGAAAGTAGTTTTAAATTAGGAATCCTTATGGGAAAATAAAATTGTCTCAACTAGGAAATTCTTGTAGGAGAAGGAATCTGATTTCTACACTATTATAAATAGGAGGGTAGAGTGTGCGTAAGGGGCATCAGAATCAACATCAATATCATTATCATCAGACTTGTAAACATAAAATAGAGCAGCGAAGCATATTTCAGTAATAAAGTATCACCCGTTCTGTGCCCGTGGACGTAGGTTGGATCTGATCCGCCGAACCACATTAAATCTCTTTGTCGATTGGCGTATTTATTTGTCTTTTGCTAAGTTTGCTTTTGGTTTCCCATAAACAAAACAAATTCACTGTTGGAGGAGGATTGTCTCGGGGGTAAAAAACCCTTATTGCCCTTGAGACCAAAATCAGCCGTCAACACACGGCAAATGTATTGAAATGTGGTTGATGATAGGGGTGATGATAGGGGTATTCACGGGTCTGGTCGAATCAGGTCAGGTTTTTTTTTTAATTTTCATAAATTCGATCGGGTTGGGTCATGCAGATGAAAGACCTGAAACCTAAAATTTAAAGTGTAATTCATACGAGTCGGGTCACTGCGGGTCGGGTCGGAAAATATAAGTTCATATAATCATCTCAATAAAAAAAAAGGACAAAGTTACCAACAAGTAGGTTAGTCCTACTGAAAAGCTGTCAGTCTCTGTACTAGGATAGCTGATGAAACCAGGTTGATATAGATCTTCTGCTACCTATAAAAATAAAAATAAATTTGATGTAAACTGACTAACAAGCAAACTAAGTCAATGAAAGAACATTACAACACTAATAAGAAATTGAGCTCATGTTAACTTTGAGTTGCCAACGCATATCAAAAAAGCAAGCAAAGAAGCACTGATTCATTTTATTCTATTTGTTAGCCTACTCCATGCCCCAACTCCAAGACATATTAAGCGGTTTTAGAAGTAACAATGAGGGCCACAAAGAAGAGTTTTATTCATATGTTGTGCAATAGAAGACCTATCTAACAATACATCTTCAGAACTAGTAGGGAGTAAGAACTTCACAATCACACACCCACCTATAATTGTTAAAAAGTCAGGTCGGGTTGGGTCAAATCCGATTTTTTTTACATTGAACCTGTGACCCGATCCGATTTTACAGGTCGAGTTCAGTTTGACCCGAATTTATATTTATAAATTTACAAACACGACCGGATCCGGTCGAGTGGCGTCGGGTCGCGGGTTGACCCAACCGTATGAACGCCCATAATTGATGAGTACTTATCATTAATTTCTCCTTAAATTATATTCTTTAATATGTTAAATGAATTAATATGATGCATTATATGGTGAATTTAGTAAATAAATAAAAATCCAAAATTTTCGATTTGTACAATTTTCAGTATTTTGGCCATAAATTTTGCATACAATGTCCAATTGAGATGATTCAAGTTGTGTTGGATAGAAGACTCAATTATCTACAACTTTATAGTTTACTTCAAAGACTGAATTGAAATTTATCTTGGCCAAAATCGATCATGAAGTTGAAGATAATGTAATGCCGCGAAATTAAGTAAGTCAATGTTATGACATTTCAACTTAGAGAGCAAAATTAACATAATGTCATGACATCTAGTAACTCAATGTCACAATATCTGCCAATATCACGACATTAAGAGCCTAGCATCACAACGTCAATGGACAAGACTCTAAAACTAAATAGGAAACTTGGTTTTTATGATATCTATATAAGGAGAACATCTAGAGTTACTTCACATACGATTTTAGGATGGAAAATAAGCATCTTTTGAAGTTAAAACACTCTCTAAACATAACAACCATCCAAGAACAACAAAAAACAAGATGATCAAATAAAAATTAAGAAGAGAATATTGAAAAACTTGAAGATTGAAGAATGGCAACCTTCATAATTTTTTTCATTATCATTTCTCTATTAATCCTTTGTTGTTTATTATATTGAACATGATGTTACTGTTTATCTTCTTAATCATGAATTAGATTTTATTCTAAGATTGCAACGGAACTCAATATGAACTTTTGATTAATTGATTTTATTTTATAATTGATTGGTGACCTTATATGTGGATTGTTATTATTATGTTTGCTTAATGCGTTCTATTGCTTAATCACCAATAAGATTATTGCGGTAAACCCTAATAAACTTGGAAATTAGAGTTTTGGTTTAGTATTGGGAATTGATAACGCGTGATCATATTCCTAGAATCAATTTCCGTACAAGATATGAATATACATGTATGACGTATGTAGCCCTAATTAGAACTTGATCGTAAAGAGTCGGACTTAAATTAATTATCATAAGAATATCGGTAACTGAACTAAGTTGGGCGTTTCTACTCAACCATCAAAAGAGACTTGTAGATAACTTCATGTTTTAGGTTGATAATTCATCACAGTTGATCAGTTATAAACTGAGGAGAAAGATTTAAAGGAATATTATACCGAAGTTGTGATCCTTGGTTTTTTATCTTATTATCTTGTGTGTTTAAGTTTACTATTTACTTTATTTTTAGTTAATAACTCTTCCTTTATAATCACTAGTGTAAATAAAATTAGATGAGACAATTTTATATTTGACAGTAATAAAAATGTCTCATGGGATCGTTATCTTTATATATTACTTGTACGATACATGCGCTTGCATAATATACAAAATCGCTATCAAGTTTTTGGCACTGTTGTCAGGGAATTATTTATTTTTGTTAATATTAGAGTAATCAATCTTAGTCGAGCTTCTTTTATTTTTATTTTTATTTTTTATTTTTCTTTTAGTTTATTTTTCTTTTTCTTTTTTATTTACTTTTAGTTTCTTTTTATTTTTCTTTTCCAGGTGTTCCAAATAATAGAGTATTAATGGCCGATGAGAGAACCAAGAGGTATGAGAGATCATGCTACACCCTATGTTAGTGGAATATAACAGTTGTTGGAAATTATTAATAAAAAAACTTGATGCCATGAATGCTCAAGCCTTTGAGAGCACAATGATGAATTGTGAGATATTTGGGGGCAGCCACTCTAGTATTTATTGCACCTTCAACTACAATTCTGGGTGGCAGAACCATCAAAAATTTACATGACATAACAATGAAGGGTCCTGCATATCCCACTAAACCATTATATCTTTTTTATCCACCACAAGATCAAGAAATTCTTAATGAACCAAAGCTGTCTTTAGGAGAAATAGTATATAGGAGCGAAGTAGGGTTTACCACTATGCCTATGGCGTCGGCGACCACGCCATTGTTGGGCTCGCAGCACTTAGAGAGAACAAATGGCCCCGTGGGAGGACTAACCGGAGAATAAGGGAGTTGCCACCAAGTATGAGACACTGGGAATGCTTTAAGGCCGCACTACACCCCTCGTAATGTTCGACCTTAAACCAGGTTTGGATTCAGAATGGTCCCTTACTGATGCCAGTATAATATTCACACTTAAATGAGGTATCACAAAATCTTATAATATAATTTCACACACAAAAGCGGTTTAAAGGCATACGAGTTGCACAATAATAAATAAGTAAAACAAGTTAATATCTCTACATTATTACAACAGTTGATAAGAAAATGGTAATGAAATAAATCTGGGCATGCATCTCATGAGCCTGGCCTTGATAGGGCCTGACCGAATATGTTTAACAAATTCATATCTGGTCGGACTTACTTGAAGCCTGGTCGGATAAACTACAAATACCAGAAGCACAAAAATATGGTTTCATCACAACAGATGCGGCAATAAACAAAAAAATAGAATCCCAGAATGTCAAATGATGCATAAATAAAATGATCATAATCATAAGCAGTAAAAATACAATGACTAAGATAATGCAGAAAATAATGCAATTACAGGGATAAGCACATAAACTAAATAACTACAGATTCATACATCAGTAATAAGAAAACAACTATAACGTACCAATGACCAAAAGGTATAATAACAACAATCTAATCATATACGTACAAAGACAGAGTATGTCCCTCATCGGCCTAGCCTCGGGGAGGCCGAGCCAGATATACACAAAGGTATCGTGGGTAGGAACCCAGAATCATGTTCAATGCTGAAGTAATATATAACGTAACTATTATAGGTTGAAGCAATAACAGAAACATGAAAACATGCATAAGACAACATGTAAGTCAAAGAAACAGAGACATACTTATAATAGAATCATACGTGATTAACAGTAAACAAATAAGATATAGCGTAAATGATTAAAATTAATTCGATCATCGTATATGGTTATCTCATAATGGTACGTGGTATTTTATCTCAAGTGCAAATCATATTACCGTTTATTTGAAATCGATTATGGAATTTATGTCTGGATTTTCATTATATATACCAAGGTCCATATACAGCTGGATATGGTGTATATCTGGCTGGATGTATATCACATCCGGCCAGATAAACTGGTTCAGAATATGGATAAAAGAAATATGAGTCTGAAAATAAAAGGGCGCCCTCAGGTCGTATCTTTCACTATAGTTTGCCTCATAAAGAAACCCTTGAATGCTGGATCGTTGCTTGGTTGATTGCTAGAAAGAGGAAAACACCAAAGAATTCTACAGGGTTTCAGGATATCAGGATGTTGTTGCAGGTGGTTTCCTGGCTTCCAAAAGTTGTATGTGAAGGGAATGCAGTCCTTTTTTTATAGTGTCATTAAGGGTTTTAAGAATGGAAATTAGGAGCTGAGAAAGGAAGGGGAGAAAAAATCCATTCCCTCTCTCCCGTGATTTTCAATCAGTAACATCAATTACAACTTGATTTATATTTGGCTGGATGTACAACTTGAGATATACATATGGTCTGACATATTCATGCCCCCGATTCCTATAAATGAAGATTTGTATAGTCATTAACAGACTGGTGTGGTTGGATACATGTCCGGCAGGATATATATTTTTAGTTATATATCCGGCTGGACATGTATTTTGAATTTTATGTCCGTCTGGAAATCAATTAGATCCGTGATTCCAATGATTGACAATCATTACACTCACTGACAGTAGTATCATGTCCGGTCAGATTTAGGGTTTTCAAGGTATATCCGACCGGTCATTCTAGTAAGAGAGATAGTAGGCCGGACATAAGATATGTCTTACTGGAATTTAGTTGTGTTTCTTGGGTCCTCTGGGTTCTTTCCCCTCCTAGTATTCACCCTTACAACTTTTTAAGCTTTCAGAAGTGTCCATACAAGAGACACATCATCGAACTATGCATAAAAATATAATGTCTACAATAATATAAATGAATGATGAAATGTGCCGAAAGTATGAGGTCGAGTTTTCTAGGCTTAAAGCATCACTTCAGAATCAGACAACATTTTTGAAAATACTGGAAGCCCAAGTGAGATAGATAGCTGATAACCAGAGCTATATACCATAAGGGACACTACCAAGTGACATTAAAGATGACCTATAGAGTCGAGAGAAGTACAAAAATGTCATAATGGGAAGAGAGATGGAGCCACATATAGAGGCTGATGTGTCTATTGAATAACATGAGTAAATAAAGTCTAGAATTGATCATGAAAACCCTCAATTTATCGAGTACATATATAAGGAAGCTGTGGAAAAAAGAGATAGGCAAGAGTATCTCAGAGATCGTATAGACAATCTCATGATACAATGAGACACATCACACACAAGGAAGTTAGCATCATTGACATCGCCTATGAGCTTGATAGAATGTCACAACCATTCCAAGTCAGACATCCTACAAGACCTTCTGATAGTCCATTTATTTTTCAACATTGAGAATAATGTTAATTTTAAGTTTGATGGTAGGGAATAAGAAATTTAATTTTTATTTTTTATTTTGAGTTGTATCTTGGTAAGCATATCACATGCCTATAATATAGATTTGATATACGTTAAAAAAAATTGGATCTTATAAAATGATAAATGTTGGTAGATGTTAATGTTGAATTCTAAAATTGAGTTTGTCCATATATTTCTTTTCATATTCAAGCACTTACATCAATTTTGTTTTAGTTTATACTTGAAATTTGAGATTGAGATAGTTTGAATTGAGATAATTGAAATGATTGAATGACCATTAGCCTATATATATATCTCTATCTTAAAATTACATGAAGGTAGTATATCAAAGAGCCACATACAAATTTTAGGTGTGAAACTACCTATGGACAAGTGTAAAACTACCATGAGGAGAAATGTTACCGTAATGGATATGATGAAAGCTCAGTAAAAAGGAAAAAAAAAGAAAAAATAAAAAAGAACAACAATAAATGTTAAAGTCAAGATATATGAGCTTAATAATAAGATATATAGAATTTAAGATATATATGATGGTTTGACTCATTCTATTTCTATTGTTAAGATGAAAAATTATTAAGATTTATGATCTAAAGGATAAATCATGATAGGATTGATTCATACACACACTGCGAGAATTTAATTGAGATTGATTTTTGAAAGAAGTTATAACTATTTATAATATTTTTAAGTTTTCTTTGAGTCCATATCATTTATATAGCGATCTTTGAGGAATTATTGTGAGAATTTGACCATCTTAAGTTTGTTTTATTTTTTTAAGTTCATTATTTAGTAGTTTTAGATAATATTTGTAGGTGTCGTCATTGTAAACCCTTACGAGACTATAACTCATCCACCAGAGTCACCTAGAGGTTTAAGGCTAGTCGCATATGCTTAGTACAATTGTGATCTCTACGAGCTGGCTTAGTTATCTATTTGTTATTTATTTTGTTATTTTTGTTTCGTCGTTGCTTGAGGAAAAGCAATAAATCAAGTTTGGGGTGTGATAAGTACTTATAATATATATTTTTCAAGTGTATTTATCATTGATTTGTAAGTGTCCTAAATATGCCCAAGGTCTCTAAGTCATTATATTGTGTGAATAAAACAAAGTAAGTTGCGGAAAATTACTTACAATGAATGGATGAGAATTTGAAATTCTTTGATGTTTGTTGAGAGCTCCAAGCTTTCTTTGAGTGAATCCAACCTAAGGGTGAGTTTCCCTATCACCTTGATTTGCTCTTTAAGTGATAGTTTAAGAAAAATTTTGCAACAAAACTTTCCTTTGGAGAAGAAGAAGTCACGACAATTAAGGAGGAAGGAGAAGAGAGAATGATGTGAATAGTAACTTGTTACACTTCCAAAGTTGACTTAATTAATTTATACAAAGGTTGAGTGTTGGTTTTGGTTTGAGTGTTTTATAAGTAAAGCCAAGCCTTACTTGCCAACAAACCAAATCCATAATTCAAGCCTAACCTCTTCCATCACATGTCCAACAAGTTGATGTAAGTGAAATGGGTCCTACCACTTTTAAATTCCAAATTTAAGTCAGCTAACTTAACACGCAACTTCGCTCGGGCTCGGGTTCATTTAATTCCAAACTAAATGAATTTTCCGTTGCGACATAATTAAATCCAATTTAATTAAATAATAATGCCTAGCAAAATTATTACGAAAGTCGCTTACGAATTAATTCCAAATTAAATCGTTTGTCCGAATTAAAATCCAATTTTAATTCCGCATTGAAATCCTATTTCAATTAATATATCCAATATATTATTTAAAAGATTAATTCCAAATTAATCGCGTTCTCTCTTCTATTTGAATTTTATCCCAGACAAATTCTTGCCGTAATTAATCCCAGATTAATTTTATCTCTCTCATAATTAATCCCAGATTAATTCTGTTCGAGTCAAATTGTTAGTCTCTAAGACAATCCAAGATCATAATAAACAATGAAAAATAAAGCGAATACATAAAGAAGTATGGCGGAATCATACTTACAATGAGCGGTTTAAGGATGAGTCAAATACAAAAATTTCTCCTCCAAGTTTTCGGCCAAGCTCCAAGCTTTGTCCTTTGAGTCCAAGCTTTTGAGATGGTTTCCCTATCACATTGGATGATTCTTTGATGTGGTAGCAACTTGAGAATTTGCAACAAATTTTCACCTTCTTCCTTGTGAAGCCCACGGCAATTGAAGGAAAAAGGAGGAAGAGTGTTTTCTTTGTGTTGAAACCGTGATGGAGAGAGAATGGAGAAGAAAAGAATGACTTATGTGTCTTGTTTTCCAAAAACAAAATATCATATACCAAAACTAAAATTTTGGTAAAAGTCAATCTAATGATTACACACAAAATGTGTAATACAAGTCATCACCATTCCTTTCACCAAAACCCATCACCAAAAAGTAACTTAAAGTGACAAGTGATGTGATAAGTGATGTGATATGTGGGCCCCACTTGATTCAAAATTCGAGTGGGCCCGCGACACATCCCGGGCTCGGGTTCGCTAATTCCAAATTAACGAATTTTCTGTTGCGACGTAATTAAATCAAATTTAATTAAATAATTATGCCTAGCAAAATTACTATTCACATCGCGCGCGAATTAATTCTAAATTAATTCGTTTTCCCGAATTAAAATCTAATTTTAATTCCTCTTCGAAATCTAATTTCGTTTAATATATCAAATATATTATTTTATCGATTAATTCCAAATTAATCGTTCTCTCTCTTCAAATAGTATTTTATCCTAGATAAAATCTCTCCGTAATTAATCCCAGATTAATTATGCTCGAATCATATGTCATCGGTGAATCTTCGGGAAAAGACCCAAGAGATCCCTGGATATGTTGGTAGTAAATCTGGTTGTCAGACTATCCGAACACGTACGTACCTCGTACTACGATTTCACCGATTTACAAGACACGGTTGGCTTCTAGCAAAGCACCGTGCCTACCGAATTCTCCAGAAATATTCTTAATGGAATATATAATCTATATCAGGCGTAGTATACGTAATATTGCGTATTACGATCCAGTATCGGATGTCACATGCAAGGCCTGGGGCTGAAATAGTGTCTGCCCCGTACGAAGCATATATCGGATTACAAGCAACTAGTCTCTTTAATCGGATAATCATGACCATGTCATATTATCCCGATGGTTGCAACCTTTTAGAGTACCAGTTCTGTATCCCTGCGTGATCATCATCTCCATATGACTGAAGTGATACTTCCATCTTGACATCACACCCAATACACTACGATTCTCAATAAACCCAGAAGAGGCGTACACAGAACCTGTTAAAGTCCTGGATGACCAAAACCAAAGCGTATTGATTGTCGCAAGTACTAGCGATGCAAGTCTCAAGTTAAGACCAAATACACCTACCCTGATGCGGATTCCCATAGACACATAGTCATACTACCAATGAGATTCTGCGGGGTCTATCCAGAGCGAAGCTATTTCTGTACCATCGGTAAACACAACCTCCTATCACACTTGCATAAGTATCCAATACTTAAATATATGAGAATTATGCCGTTACGCTTCCATAACACGCACAAGTGCAATACTGGTCTATTCCGCATTATCGATGTCCAGTCTCGATAATACTACGACTAGGGATATTTAATGATTAAATCTTTATGGATTGATACTGTCTCATATCTTATAATCTGGAACTAATCATAAAAACTTTTATCATTTATATATTTAAGTAATCAAATTACAAAATGATAAAATGCAATTTCCATTGCTACATAATTAATTTGTACAAAAACCACAATGTCTTTTACAAACAGTGATGCTATGGGTCAAAATTGTCTAAAAATCCCCCACTTTGCCTATAGCCAGTCACTCAAGCATCTAATACCTGAACTATGTACATGTCGTTCAAACTTTTGCTGAGGAATAGCTTTCGTCAGCGGATCTGCAATGTTGTCCTCTGATGCGACCTTCTCGATCTTCACATCGCCACGATGTATGATCTCACAAATCAGATGGAAACATCGAAGAACATGCTTGGATCGTTGATGAGACCGCGGTTCCTTAGCCTGCGCTATAGCCCCGTTATTGTCATAATACAATGGAATGGGCTCAGCTGCTAACAGAACTACTCCTAATCCAATTAGGAATTTACAGATCCAAACTGCCTCTTTTGCTGCTTCAGCTGCTGCAATATACTCAGCTTCTGTTGTTGAATCGGCAACAGTTTCTTGCTTTGAAGATTTCCAGTTTACTGCTCCGTTATTCAAACAAAATATGTACCCGGATTGCGACTTACAGTCGTCTTTATCGATTTGGAAACTTGCGTCGGTATACCCAGTTACCTCAAGTTCTCCATCTTCATAGATTAAGAAAGCATCCTTAGTTCGTTTAAGATACTTAAGGATATTCTTAACCGCCATCCAGTAACTATCACCTGGATCGGCCTGATAGCGACTACACATGCTCAAAACATACGAGACATCATGTCGCGTACATATCATGGCATACATGATCGATCCGACTGCCGAGGCGAACAATATCCAACTCATGGTGTTGTTGTACAAATTAACATGGTGTTGTTGTACAAATTAACTATGTGACTAAGGAAATTGCTATTTTATCATTTGTAATTGGATTACCGGGATATATAAATGATAAAAGTCCATATGATTAGTTCCGGATTAATAAGATATGAGATAGTATTAATCCACTAAGGTTTAATAATTAAAACATCCCTAGTCGGAGTATTATCGAGATTGGACATCGATAATGCGGAATAGACTAGTATTGCACTTGTGCGTGTTATGGGAGCATAATGGCATAGTTCTCATATGTTTGGGTATTGGATACTCATGCAAGTGTAATAAGAGGTTGTGTTTACCGATGGTACGGAAACAGCTTCGCTCTGGATAGATCCATCGGAATTCAATTGGTAGTATGACTATGTGTCTATGGAAGTTCGAATCAAGGTAGGTGTATTTGGTCTTAACCTGAGACTTGCACCGCTAATACTTGCGACAATCAATATACTTTAGTTTTGGTCGTCCATGGCTTTAACAGGTTCTGTGTACGCCTCTTCTGGGTATATTGAGAATCGTAGTGTATTGGGTGTGATGTCAAGAAGGAAGTATCACTCCAGTCATAGTGGAGATGATGATCACGTAGGATACGGAACTGGTGCTCTTATATGCTGTAGCTATCGGGATAAAATGACAGGGTCATAGTTATCCGATTATAGAGATTAGTTACCAGAGATCCGATATGTGCTTCATACGGGGCAGACACAATTCCAGCCCCAGGCCTAGCATGTGACATCCGATACTGGATCGCAATACACAATACTGCGTATACTACGCCTGATATAGATTACATATTCCTTTAAGAATATTTCTGGAGAATTGGGTAGGCACACTAGGTACGTACGTGTTCGGATAGTCCGACGACCGAATTTACTACCAACATATCCAGGGATCTCATGGGTCGCTTCCCGAAGATTCACCAATGACGTATGACTCGCACATAATTAACCTGGGATTAATTAGTAGAGAGAGAAAATTAATCTGGGATTAATTACGGAGATATTTTATCTGGGATAAAATACTATTTATAGAGAGAGAACGATTAATTTGGAATTAATCGATAAAATAATATATTTGATGTATTAAACGAAATTAGATTTCGATGCGGAATTAAAATTGGATTTTAATTCGGGCAAACGAGTTAATTTAGAATTAATTCGCTAGCGACGTGAATAGTAATTTTGCTAGGCATAATTATTTAATTAAATTTGATTTAATTACGTCGTAACGGAAAATTCGTTAATTCGGAATTAGCGAACCCGAGCCCGGGAGTGTTTGCAGGCCCACTAGCATTTCGAATCGAGTGGGGCCCACAAGTCACATCATGCGTCACATCACTAGTCAAATTTATCACTTTAATGTGATGGAAGTTGTTGGTTGATGGTTGAGTGCAAAACACTCAAATGTGATGGTTTGAATGACTAATACCATTTATTTAATTTTTGGTATATCATTTTGAATTGATTTTTGAAATAAATTCAACTAACACAACTCTTTTTTCTTCTCCCCATCCTCACGGCACTTGGTGCCTTTTCTCTCAAAATTTCCTCTCAATACCAAGAGCAACAAGGAGCAAAGGAACGAATTTGTGGCAAATTTTTTCAAGATGCTAGCACATCCAAGGAGTCAAACAAAGGTGATAGGGAAACCCATTCATGAGCATGGAATCCATTCTCAAAGCTTGGAGCTTAAAGATCAAACATGGAGCACAAAAGAGGGGCTTGGCCGAGAGTTTCAAGGAAGGAGCAGAAAATTTATGTGTTCTACGCATTGCAAATCCGATCAAAGTGAGTATTTCCGCAACTTTACTTTGTTGTATTCGCACTTTTCATTCGGTTAATTGATCTTGGTTTGACCTAGAAAACCCAACAATGGTATCAGAGCCTTGATTAAGCATGAAATTGATTTAGGGTAAAATTTGGGTAAAATTGATTTGAGCATGATTTGATGAAATTGTTTGATTGAGTATGCTTGAATGATGATAACTTAGAGTTATGCGTGATCAATTTGATGAAAATTGAATTGGATTAATTTTTCCCCAAAAATTGGGCTTGGCCGAAAGTTATGGTACCCTAATGTCATGGTAATTTTGTTCTTTTGATCATTGGATGAGTTGAAAGACTTGGGAAATGTTGATTTGAGATTCAATTGGATTGAAATCGGAATTGGACATTAAATCCCTATATTACCGTGAGCTACAAAAGCATGGAAATGAATTGATTTTTTGATTCAATAATGTTAGACATGTGTTGATGATGAAAGCATGATTAATTAGTGTAATTGGTATTTTGGAAATGTTAATTTGACTAATTAATTATGGCTAATACAATTGAATTAATTAAATTGTGATATTGGGAATATTGAAATTTAATTAGTTGGGCTAAATTTGGAATTGGGCTTTTAAAGTTGTATTTGGGCTTAATGGGCTTGGTTGGGCCAAGTTTGGTTTAGGTTAATTGGTTGGATCCAATTGGGCCTAAAACCATTTCCATAAAGTCCAAATATAATATAATGGACCTTTAAAATTTTAATTGGGCCTAAATTTATTTTTTGCAAAATGGTGATTCCTTATTGGGCTTTGGTTGCCAAAGTCCATGCCTTATAAATTAATTGAAAGCCCATTGGACTTTAATTAAAATGACATTGGATGTTAATTGGGCTTTGAGACCCGTGAAGATTAGATTTAGAATCTAAGTCACAAAGGCTTATTAATAAAAAGTGTAATTATTTAATTTGGAATTAAATAAAGAATTAGTATTGAATACAAATTAAATTTGATTTAATGTTGTAGTTTGATATAATTCAAGAATTCGTACTTTGTATACTTATTCTTAAAACGAGTTTGACTCGCACAAATCAAATCGTTGTTTGAACATTGGATGATCATTAATTTCAGATTAATTAATTGGATTAGATTGATTGATAACATGCTTTGTGTGAATACATGGATGTGATGTATGAATAATGCATATCAGATGGATATTAGATGGGTGAGGGCAATTTTGGAAATTATTGTAATAAATTTAGAATTTATTAAATTGGACCTGCGTGTCCAGCCTATTACCTCTTGACTCTTTGTATTTCTCTTCTCACCTATTCCCCTCAATATAAATGAGGTTTCTTTATAAGTGTTATTTAATTGGGTAGAAGTAAGATTTGTGCTAGCGGGAGAGAAGAAAGGGAGAGATTTGTTCTAGGAACAAGTTGTTTTAAATATCCATCCGCATATCATTATTAATTTATTTATCGCGCCTTATAATGCTTTTAGAATGCATGTTTAAGGGTGTATGATGAGACCTTAACAAAGATAATTAATTGGTTGCCAATTACGCGAAAAACCATCAACATATATTAAGCGTTTTTCCTTCCATTGAATGATTCATTCTCAAGATCCAAGATTGGCACTGGTTTGTTGGCCAAAGTCAAGACCTTTGTCCATCGCGGATGTATTTGAATCATGAAGGCTTTGTTCCATATCGCATGTCTTGTCCAAGTTATGATTTGTTGGACAAAGTCAAGATCACTTCTTGTCCATCGACATCAATTACGAAGCTTTCCAAGGTCAATAGGTTCCGCTTAACTGGAATCATTAAGTTTGTTGTGCAAAAGCCAAGGCTTAATTGATTCAGAGGAAAAATGTTATGTAATATATTGGATATATTGGCATATATAAGATATATGTTTCGGACTTGGATGTCTACCTACTGGATCTAGGAATTGGATGAGATCCAATTGATCTTAGAGATCTACCTAGTTAAATATCATACAGCTTGTTGGCCAAAGTCAAGGTTGTGTGTTATTTAACGGGATCCTAGCCCACTAGGAAACAAGGTTTCCCGAGTACTCAACAGAGGGTTAGAGGCTCGCAGAAAAATAGTGGGAGGCAAGTATTAAATTTGCAATTTCGTCTAGATACTTGTCAATACGTGCTCATTTCAATTTTTCGTCGTTAATATTTAATCATTGTTTTAAATTAAACAGTTGGACTGTATTCAAACTACTTCAAATTTATAGTTGATTATATAATTGGATTATAGTAATCAATATATTTAAATTTAAATAATCAAATTATAGTTGATTATATAGTTAGACTATAGTAATCATTGTATTCAATAGTACCTGAAATCGTTGATTCAATAGTTGGACTATTGGAATCAATATAACTGAAACATTAGCGTTTAAAACATAATCCTGGGAGAAAATGTCTTTAAACGGCTTTAATTTTCAGATTGGGAATAGAACCTCAGGATAGTCCTGGGAATTGAGAAGTTATTCTATTTGATAGAATTACATCTCGGGCCTTAGCCCGGAGTTGAGCAAATAGTAGAACATGATCTTTGGAAGATTCATGTGATGATAACTTTAGTGCTCAATCCTTTATACTTGATGCAATGACACTTTAATTCCGTCTTCAGAATTAAGGATTAGATCATTGTACCATGATGATGAAATTAAAGATCTTCATAGATATATTCTTAGATCTTAGAAGTACAAATTACATAAGAAGCTTTTTAGCTCGTGTATGTCAGAGGGTACATCTGTCGAGCACTAGGTGTCGCAGATGATTGCTGACATCGATCAGTTAGGTTAGCTGGGCATTACCTATGTGGCCGAGACTGCCAAAGATTTGATCTTATAGTTTCTACCTGAAAGCTGGGGCAGATTCATTATGAACCAAGAGTAAACTCTTGGAGAGTTGATGGCTATGCTCAATGAGGCAAAGCCAGAGCTTCTAAAAGGGGCAAAGGCAAAATCATCAAAGTCTTCTGGGAAGACAAAGAACATATCCCAAGATGTCTGCCAAAATTATGGCAAACGGGGTCACTGAAGCGTGATTGCCGTATGGACAAGGCATACATGAAGGAAGAGAAGACGGGCAAGGCTCCGACTTCAAGCATGTTTGTCATAAACATGTTCACTACTAGTTTCAAAATTGGATTTTGATACTAGATGTGGTACATAAGATATGTACTGATGTGCAGAATCTGCTGATTAGCAGGATACTGACTTCAGTTGAGATCTACCTATGAGTCATAAATGGGACGAGAGTCGCTGTTTTAACTGTAGAAACCTAAGTTTATGAACTACCCTTTGGGTGTGTACTTAAATTAGGAAACTATTAAAATGTAACTAGTTTGACTAGAACATTATCTCTATATCAGAGTCTAACTCGTTGTGGGTATAGCTTTATATTCTAGAACACTAAAGTGTTTTATTTTATAAAGATGATATTAAGATAAACACATTAGATGTGAATAACAGTATTTATATTTTGAATATAAATGAATCTCAAACGTATACATGACAAACAAATAGCTCAAACTGAATTATTCAGTTGAGACTTATATGTGGCATTGTTATCTGGGACACATTAAACAAGACTCGTATATCCACACTTTTGAAGAGTGGGTACCAGGACGGATTTGATCTTATTCAAATGATGTCTACGAATCTAGTTTATTAGGCAAAGTGCCTAAAACACCTTTTACTTGGTAAAAGTGCAAGTGCCGCCGATCTGTTAGCCCTTGTTCATAGTGACGTAAGTGGGCCCATATCTAGCTAGGTTAGAGGTGGATATGAACATTTCATAACCTTTACGGAAGTGGCATCGCGTTATGGTTATGTGTTTCTTTTGAAACATGTATCGGAAACTTTTGATAAAGTATAAAACCTTCACGGTTAGACCGTAGTGGAAAATACTTAAGCAATAAGTTTCTCGAATACTTGAAAGAGTATAGTATTATTTCACAGTGGACTCCTCCTGGAACACCTCAATTATAGCGGTGTGTCCAAACAGAGAAACCAAATTTTGTTAGACATAATAAGGTCAATTATGAGTCGCTCTGAGCTACCATTTTCCTTCTAGGGATATGCATTAAACAGTGCAACACTTATTTTGAATAAGGTTCCATGAAAATATGTTAGACATATTTCATATTAGATATGAACAGGAAAGAAACCAGGTTTTCTCATTCCTGAAGATTTGGGAATGCTGGGCATATGTTTGGATGATACCAAACTAGAACCCAAATCGGATAAGTGCCTAAATTATAGGTTATCCTAGGGTAACCAAAGTATAGTACTTATACAACTCACAAGAGAACAATGTAATTGTTGCTCTCCATGCGGTTTTCCTAAGAGGAATACCTATATGCAGTGGTAAGTGAGAGGAAAGTAAAACTCGATGAAAATCAGAGTAATACTGTTCCAGGCACCAATTCCTTAATGGAACACAAACAGTTCATCAGGGATGAAACTGTACCACAATCTTCGAATACACAAGAACCGCATAAGTCGAAGAGAGTCCGAAAACAACCTGGGAGGTATGGGTTTCTGATCTCACCTCATGAAGATGTCAATCTTATTGAGGAACACGAACTGACTATGTATAAGGAAGTGATACAAGGTATCGACTCCCTATTATGGCAAAATGCCATAATGTCCGAAATGGATTCCATGTATACCAACCATGTTTGGACACTGGTTGTTGTACCGGAAGGCATTGTGCCTATTGGTACAATATAGGTCTTCAAGGAAGACATACATGGATGGCAACATAATCAACGTACTAAGCTAGGCTTGTAGCGAAAATGTATCGTTATCAACATTGTGTCGATTACGACGAAACCTTTTACTCGTTGCCATAGTTAAATCCATTCGGATAATGCTTGCTGATGCTACATGTTTCATTCATGAAATATGGCAGCTGAACTGTTGGACAGTTATGACCCATAGCGTCACTATTTGTACAAATCATGGTGTTGTTGTACAAATTAACTATGTGACAAAGGAAATTGCTCTTTTATCATTTGTGATTAGATCACCAAGATGTATAAATGATGAAAGGTCCTTATGATTAGTTCCTAGATTGAGATGATATGAGACAGTATCAATCCACGGAAGATTAATCATTAAATATCCCTAGTCAGAGTATTATCAAGATTGGACATCGATAATGCGTAAAAGACTAGTATTACACTTGTGCGCGTTGTGAGGACATAACATCATAGTTCTCATTTATTTGGGTATAGGATACTCATGCAAGTGTAGTAGGAGGTTGTGTTTTACCGATGGTACGGAAAACAGCTTCGCTCTGGATAGACCCCTCGGAATTCCATTGATAGTATGACTATGTGTCAATGGAAGTCCGAAATCAGGGTAGGTGTATTTGGTCTTAACCTGAGACTTGCACCGCTAATACTTGGGACAATCAATATACTTTGGTTTTAGGTCGTCCAGGGCTTTAACAGGTTCTGTGTACACCTCTGCTAGGTATATTGAGAATCGTAGTGTGTTGGGTGTGATGTCAAGACGGAAGTATCACTCCAGTCATAGTGGAGATGATGGTCACGTAGGATACGGAACTGGTTCTCTTATGTACTGTAGTCATCGGGATAAAATGGCTAGGTCATGTTTATCCGATTATAGAGACTAGTTACCAGAGATCCGATATGTGCTTCGTACGGGGCAGACACAATTCCAGCCCCAGACCTAGCATGTGACATCTGATGCTGGATCGAAATATGCAATACTACGTATACTACGCCTGATATAGATCACTTATTCCTGTAAGGATATTTCTGGAGAATTGGGTAGGCGTGGCGCTTTGCTAGAAGCCAACCTTGTCTTGTAAATCGGTACAAACGTAGTACAAGGTACGTAGGTGTTCGGATAGTCCGACAACCGCATTTACTGCCAACATATCCGGGGATCTCATGGGTCGCTTCCCGAAGATTCACCGATGACGTATGACTCACACTTTATTAATCTGGGATTAATTAATGATGAGAGAGAAAATTAATATGGGATTAATTACGGAGATATTTTATCTAGGATAAAATATCATTATAAGAGAGAGAACGATTAATTTAGAATTAATCGATAAATTAATATATTCGATATATTATACGAAATTGCATTTCGACACGGAATTGAAATTAGATTTTAATTCGGGCGAACGAGTTAATTTAGAATTAATTCGTTAGTGACATGAATAGTTATTTTGCTAGGCATAATTATTTAATTACGTTGCAACGGAAAATTCGTTAATTTGGAATTAGCAAACCCAAGCCCGGGAGTGTTTGCGAGCGCACTCGCGTTGCGAACTTAAGTGCGGCCCGCAAGTCACATCAGACGTCAAATCGCTAGTCACTTCAATCGTCAAATCACTTGTCACTTTGAGTGATGTGATGTGTAGTACTTGTGATGTGAATAGCTGATGTAATAGTTGGCAAAGTTTTAATGGCTTGACTGTTTGGAAAAGAAAAATTGGAAAATGAATTTTGAAAATTGATTAAGTGTATTAGATAC
This sequence comes from Zanthoxylum bungeanum, assembly GCA_019454045.1. NCBI lineage: Eukaryota > Viridiplantae > Streptophyta > Magnoliopsida > Sapindales > Rutaceae > Zanthoxylum > Zanthoxylum bungeanum. Next base: position 67,732 of record SKCR01017624.1, read on the forward strand.
ACATTTTGGCAACCAACCAACAAAACTCACTCTCTCTTTCTTCCTCTCCCTCTCACGCCTAAATGGCAGTTTATTCTCTTATGTTTTCTGGTTTCTGCCGTGAATGGAAGGAGAAGCAAGATGGTGTTTTTGTGGAAAAATCACCAAGAGCTAGCACTCAAAAGAGAACATACAAAGGTGATAGGGAAACCCACTTGTGAGCTTGGAATCATCAAACAAAGCTTGGAGCTTGATGAAGGACCATGACCGAAATTTCTTAGAGGACAGAAATGCTCACTGCCAAGAGACTTAGAGGGTTTCAAAGGGCTTAAAAAGTTTTTGTTCTTCGACGCATCGCCTTAACCCATTGATGTAAGTATTCCGCAACTTCTTCGTGTATTCGCATGTATGTTTCAATCGCTTTATTCGATCCTTGGGACCGTAGAAACTCCAACATTTGTATCAGAGCGAGTTAAAAGCATGAAACTTGATTTAGGGTTAAAATTGGGTAAATTGATTTTGAGCATGATTTAGTTAAATTGTTTGATTAAGTATGCTTAAATGATGGTTAATTGAAGTTTGATTGGATCAATTTCATGAAATATTGTTTGGAACAATTTTTGCCCAAAAATTCTTGGCTTGGCCGAGAGGTTGTAGAACCCTAATGTCTTGGGATTTTTTGATTTTTGATTCATTGGATGAGTTGGAATCATGTTGGGAAAATTGATTTAGGATTTAATTGGATTGAATTCAGAATTGATTTGAAAAACCCTAATTGCCGAGACTTTAATGCATGAAATGGGTTTGATTTTTGATCAATTATGTTGGACACTAATTGTTGTAAATGAGCATGATTAATTAGGCTAATTGGTGTTTTGGAAATATTGATTTGGGTAATTAATTATGTAATACACTTTGGTTAATTAAATTGTGAAATTGAAATTTTTGTGATTTAATTAATTGGGCTTAAATTGGATTTGGGCTTGAAAAGTTGTAATTGGGCTTAAATGGGCTTGGTTGTACCATGATGGGTTTAGGCTAAATTGGTTGGATCCAATTGGGCCCAAAACAGTTTCCATAAAGTCCAAATGCGACTAATGGATCTTTAAAATTTAATTGGGCCTAATGGGCCTAAATTGATTTCTAGGCTTATGAGGTTATTTTTTGATTGGGGTTTGGTTATTGGGTTTGACCTAAGTTGACTAAAAGTCCATGCCTTAAGAAATTAATTAAAAGGCCATTGGACTTTAATTAAATAAACATTGGATGTTAATCGGGCTTTGAGACCCGTAGCGATTAGATTTAAAATATAAGTCGTAAAGGTTCGTTAATAAAGTGTAATATTTAATTTGGAATTAAATAGCGAATTAGTATTAAATACATATTAAAGTGGATTTAATTTTGTAGTTTAATATAATTCAAGAATTTGTACTTTGAGTACTTATTCGCAAAACGAGTTTGACTCGCGCAAAATCAAATCGTTGTTTGAACATTGGATGGTCATTAATTATCAGATTAATTAATTGGATTAGATTGATTGATAACATGCTTGTGTGAATACATGGTTGCGATGCATGAATAATGTTATATCACATGGATATTAGATGGGTGGGGCAATTTTGGAAATTGTTGAAATAAATTTAGAATTTATTAATTGGACCTGCGTGTCCAGCCTATTACCTGCATACTCTTTGTATTTCTCTTCTCACCTATTCCCCTCAATGTAAATGAGGTTTCTTTAGAAGTGTTATCTAACGGGTAGAAGTAATACTTGTGCTAGCGGGAGAGAGGAAAGGGAGAGATTTGATCTAAGATCAATGTGTTAAGTATCCATCCGCATATCATTATTATTTATTTATTTGCGCTTATTATGTGTTTAGAATGCATTTTTAAGGGTGTATGATGATGAGACCTTAACAAAGATAATAAATTGGTTGCCAATTTGCACGCGAAAAACCCTCACAAAATATTAAGCGTTTTTCTTCCATTGAGTGATTCTTACTCAAGATCCAAGACTGGCATTGGTTTGTTGGCCAAAGTCAAGGCCCCTTGTCCGTCGAGGATGAGTTTGAATCATGAAGGCTTTGTTCCATATCAGTGTCTTGTCCAAGTTGTGATTTGTTGGCCAAAGTCAAGATCACTTCTTGTCCATCGACATTGATTACGAAGCTTTCCAAGGTCAATGGGTTCCACTTAACTGGGATCACTAAGTTTGTTGTGCCAAAGCCAAGGCTTAGTTGATTCAGAGGAAAAAGGTTAGGCAATATATTGGATATATTGGCATATATAAGATATATGTTTCGGACATGGATGTCCCCCTACTGGATCTAGGAATTGGATGGGATCCAATTGATCTTAGAGATCTACCTAGTTAATTATCATACAATTTGTTGGCCAAAGTCAAGATTGTGTGTTATTTAACGGGATCCTAGCCCACTAGGAAACAAGGTTTCCCGAGTACTCCACAGAGGGTTAGAGGCTCGCCGAAAAATAGTGGGAGGTAAGTATTAAATTTGCAATATTCGTTTAGTAACTTGCCATACGCGCTCCTTACAAATCATTCGTCAAATAAATTATTTATTAGTTGGACTAATATTTAATTGTTGTTTTAATAAAATAGTTGGACTGTATTCAAACTATTTCAATTAATAGTTGATTTTATAATTGGATTATAGTAATCAATATAATTGAATTTAACCTATTAAATTATAGTTGATTAAATAGTTGGACTATAGTAATCATTATAATAAATAGTACATAAATCGTTGATTAAATAGTTGGATTATTAGAATCAAGATAAATTGAAAGATTAGTGTTTTAAACATAATCCTGGGTGAAAATGTATTTATACGACTTTAATTTTCAAATTGGGAATAAATTTCAGGATGGTCCTGGAAACTAATAAGTTACTTTATTTGATAAAATAACATATTAGTCATAAGCCCGGAGTTAAGGAAATAGTAGAGCATGATCTTTGGAAGATTCATGTGATGATAACTTTAGTGTTTAATCCATTATGCTTGCCGCATTAGACTACTTAATTTCTTAATCGGAATTAAGGATTAGATCCTTATAGTATGATAATGAAATTGAATGATCTTCATAGATCTATTCTTAGATCTTAGAAGTACTAAATTGCAATAGTAAACTCTTGGAGAGTTAATGGCTATACTCAATGAGTCAAAGCCAAAGTTTGCAATTAGGCAAGAAGCGCAAGGCGCATCTTACTTCGACATTCTAGAAGGCCAAGGCTTGGCCAAAGGCTTCTGGGTGTGGAAAAGAGGCAAAGGCAAAGTCATTATAATCTTCTAGGAAGATAAAGGACATATCCCAAGATGTCTGTCTAAATTGTGGCAAATGGGATCGCGGAAGCGTGACTTCCGTTTGAACAAAGCAGACATGAAGGAATTGAAGACGAGCAAGGCTCTGACTTCAAATATGTTTGTCATAAATATGTTCACTACTAGTATTGAAATTAGATTTTAAATACTTAGTGTGGTACATAAATATATACTGATGTGCAGAATCTGCTATGAGCAGGATACTGACTTCAGATGAGATTTATCTGCGAATTGGAAACGGGATGGAAGTCGCTGTTTTAACCGTAGATACCTAAGTTTAGGAACTACCCTTCGAGTGTGTACTTAAATTAGGAAACTGTTAAAATGTAACTAGTTTGACTATATACATTATCTCTATATCAGGGTTTAACCCGTTGCGGGTATACCTTTATATTCTAGAACACTAAAGTGTTTTATTATATAAAGTTGATATTGAGATAAACACATTAGATGTGAATAACAACATTTATATTTCGAATATAAATAAATCTCAAACGTATAACATGACAAACAAATAGCTCAAACTGATTTGATCAGAAGAAACTTAATTGTGGCATTGATGTCCGAGACACAATTAAACAAGACTTGTATATCCACACTTTTGAAGAGTGGGTACTAGGACATATTTGATTCTATTAAAATAAAGTCTACGAATCTAGTTTATTGGGCAAAGTGCCTAAAACACTCTTTACTTGGTAAAAATGTTAGTGCCATCGATCTGTTAGCCCTAGTTCATAGTGAAGCAAGTGGGCCCATATCTAGCTAGGCTAGAGGTGGATATGAATATTTTGCGACCTTTACGGATGTGGCATCACGTTATGGTTATGTGTTTCTTCTGAAACACAAATCGGAAACTTTTACAGTTTCGACACAAAATAGACAAACAAATCGGCTAAAATGTAAAACCATCATGGTTGGACCATGATGAAAATCCTTAAGCAATAAGTTTCTTATATACTTGAAAGAGTATAGTATTCTTTCAATGAGGACTCCTCTCGGAACACGTCAGTTTGACGGTGTGTCCGAACAGAGAGACCGAATTCTGTTGGACATGATAAGGTTAATCATAAGTCGCTCTGAGCTACCATTTCATTCAACGGATAAGCATTTAACAGTGCATAACTTATTTAGAATAAGGTTCCATGAAAATCTGTTTGACAGACTTCATATTAGATATGAACAGGAAAGAAACTGGGTTTTCTCATTCCTGAATATTTGGGAATGCTGGGCATATGTTTGGATGATACCAAACTAAAACCCAAATCGGATAAGTGCCAATTGTAGGTTATCCTAGGGATACCAAAGTATAGTACTTATACAACTCACAAGAGAACAATTTAATTATTGCTCACCATGCGGTTTTCCTGAGAGGAATACCTATATGCAGTGGTAAGTGGGAGGAAAAAATCGGAGTAATACTATTCAAGGCACCGATTCCTAATGGAACACAAATAGTTCATCAAGGATGAAACTATACCAATAATCTTCGAATACACAACAACCACATAGATCGGAGAGAGTCAGAAAACAACATGGGGTATGGGTTTCTGATCTCACCTCATAAAGATTTTAATCTTATTAAGGAATACGAACTAACTACGTATGAGGAAGTGATACAAGGTATCGACTCCCTATTATAGCAAAGTGTCATGATATCCAAAATGGATTCCATGTATATCAACTGTTTTTGGATACTAGTTGTTGTACCGCAATGCATTGTGCCTATTGGTACTATATAAGTCGTAAAAATGGTACTGTTTAAGTCTTCATGGAAGACATACATGGAAGGCAACATACCAACGTACTAAGCTAGGCTTGTAGCGAAAAGGTATCGTTAACAACATTGTTTCGATTACGACGAAACCTTTTACATGTTGCCATGGTAAATTCATTTGGATAATGCTTGCTAATGCTGCATGTTTCATTCATGAAATATGGCAGTTAAATGCCAAAACCTCTTTCCTTAACGGAAACCTTTTGGAGGATGTTTACAACATCCTGACGGTTTTGTCGTACCATAACAAGCAAACTAGTTTTGCAGGTTATTCGATCCATGGATGGATTGAAGCAAGCATAACGTTCTTGGAATTATCATTTTGATGTAATCATAATGATGTATGATTTAATTCAAAATGGAAAATGATTCTTGTGTATATAAGGAGGTTAGTGGGAGCGCACTGACAATAATTGTCCTATAAAATAATGATAATATGTCATTTCTTGGAAATGATATTCCCATAATACAATCGGCGAAAGCTTGGCTTTCGAGAAAATTCTCCGTAAAATTCTTGGGAGAAACAACCTTTATTCTAGGAATAAAGATCTACTGGGATAGATTTAAAGTTGTTAATACTCTTTGAGAAATCGTACATTCAAAAATGTACGCGACCTGGTGTCTCATATGCTTTGAGCATATGTATTCACAATCAGGCCAATCCAAGTGATAGTCATTGGATTGATGTTAAGAACATCCTTAAGTATCTTAGAGGAACTAAGGATGATGTCTTATACTATGGAGAATGAGAACTTGAAGTGACTGGGATCATTGTAGCAAGTTTCCAAACCGATAAAAACGACTATAAGTCGTAACAACGGTACTATAAAGTTTGAATAACGGAACAGTGAGCTGGAAATCTTCCAAGCAAGATACTATTACCGAATAAACAACAATAGTGGATTATTGTTGCAGCTGAGGCAGCAATAGAAGCCTTCTGGATTGATAATAAATCTAATTAGATTAGAGTATTTCTGTTAGCAGCTGAGCTAGGCTACAGCGCAGGCTAAAGAATTAATGGTCTCATCAACGATCCAGATATATACTTCAAATATTCATATGATACGTTCGGATCATACATCGTGGTGATGTGATGATCAAATAAATCGCATCAGATGATAATCATGCAAATCCGCTGACGAAAGTCTTTTCTCAGTAATTTGAGCGAACCGTACATAGTTCGGGTGTAGGACACTTGAGTGACTGGCTATAGGCCAAGTGGGAGATTGTTGGACAATTATGACCCATAGCGTCATTATTTGTACAGATCATGGTGTTGTTGTACAAATTAACTATGTGACAAAGGAAATTGCTCTTTTATCATTTGTGATTAGATCACCAAGATGTATAAATGATGAAAGGTCCTTAAGATTAGTTCCTGGATTAAGATGATATGAGACAATATCAATCCACGAAGGATAATCATTAAATATCCCTAGTCAGAGTATTATCGAGATTGGACATCGATAATGCGTAAAAGACTAGTATTACACTTGTGCGCATTGTGAGGACATAAAGAAATAGTTCTCATATATTTGGGTATAGGATACTCATACAAGTGTAGTAGGAGGTTGTGTTTTACCGATGGTATGGAAAACAGCTTCGCTCTGGATAGACCCCTCGGAATTCCATTGGTAGTATGGCTATGTGTCTATGTAAGTCCGAAATCAGGGTAGGTGTATTTGGTCTTAACCTGAGACTTGCACCGCTAATACTTGTGACAATCAATATACTTTGGTTTTAGGTCGTCCAGGGCTTTAACAGGTTCTAGGTACACCTCTGCTAGGTCTATTGAGAATCGTAGTGTGTTGGGTGTGATGTCAAGACGGAAGTATCAATCCAGTCATAGTGGAGATGATGGTCATGTAGGATACGGAACTGGTTCTCTTATGTACTGCAGTCATTGGGATAAAATGACCAGGTCATGTTTATCCGATTATAGAGACTAGTTAACAGAAGATCTGATATGTGCTTCGTACGGGGCAGACACAATTCCAGCCCCAGGCCTAGTATATGACATCCGATGCTGGATCGAAATATGCAATACTACGTATACTACGCCTGATATAGATCACTTATTCCTGTAAGGATATTTCTGGAGAATTGGGTAGGCGTGGCGCTTTGCTAGAAGCCAACCTTGTCTTGTAAATTGGTTCAAATGTAGTACTAGGTATGTATGTGTTCGGATAGTCCGACGACCGCATTTACTGCCAACATATCCGGGGATCTCATGGGTCGCTTCCCGAAGATTCACCGATGACGTATGACTCGTACTTTATTAATCTGGGATTAATTAATGATGAGAGAGAAAATTAATCTAGGATTAATTATGGAGATATTTTATCTAGGATAAAATATCATTAAAAGAGAGAGAACGATTATTTTAGAATTAATTGATAAATTAATATATTCGATATATTATACGAAATTGGATTTCGACGCGGAATTGAAATTAGATTCTAATTCGGGCGAACGAGTTAACTTAGAATTAATTCGTTAGCGATGTGAATAGTGATTTTGCTAGGCATAATTATTTAATTACGTCGCAACGGAAAATTCGTTAATTTGGAATTAGCAAACCCGAGCCCGGGAGTGTTTGCGAGCGCACTCGCATTGCGAACTTAAGTGCGGCCCGCAAGTCACATCAAGCGTCAAATCACTAGTCACTTCAAGCGTCAAATCACTTGTCACTTTGATTGATGTGATGTGTAGTACTTGTGATGTGAATAGTTGATGTAATGGTTGGCAAAGTTTTAATGGCTTGACTTTTTGGAAAAGAAAAATTGAAAAATGAATTTTGAAAATTGATTAAGTGTATTAGATACACATTTTGGCAACCAACCAACACAATTCACTCTCTCTTTCTTCCTCTCCCTCTCGAATGGAAGGAGAAACAAGATGATTTTTTTGTGGCAAAATCACCAAGAGCTAGCACTCAAAAGAGAACATACAAAGGTGATAGGGAAACCCATTTGTGAGCTTGGAATCATCAAATAAAGCTTGGAGCTTGATGAAGGACCATGACCGAAATTTCTTAGAGGACAAAAATGCTCACTGTCGAGAGCCTTGGAGGGTTTCAAAGGGCTTAAAAAGTTTTTGTTCTTCGACGCATCGCCTCAACCGATCGATGTAAGTATTTCGAAACTTCTTCGTGTATTCGCATGTATGTTTCAATCGCTTTATTCGATCCTTGGGACCGTAGAAACTCCAACATGAACGTCAAAATCGCTTTCCTTAAACGGAAACCTTTTGGAGGATGTTTACAACATCCTGACAGTTTTGTCGTACCAAAATGAGCAAACAAGGTTTGCAAGTTAAATTGATCCATTGATGGATTGAAGCCAGCATTGTGTTCTTGGAACCATCGTTTTGATGTAATCATAATGGTGACCGGCGTAAACACACACGTATAACGCAAGCGCACGTATCGTTCAAGTAGTATAAAAATATCGATCCCACGAGGACTTAATTCCTACTATTGTTATTAATTGTTGAATCTATTTATTTACAAATATCTAATTAAATGGAGAAGAGAATGATTATTTGATTGGTTGAATGTGGTTTTACAAAATAAATAAATAAAAAGATAAAATAAAATACTAAGGAAAATAACAAAAGACACAAAGATCTAGGGTCGTGAATCATTCTAATATCATTTAAAAGATGAAGTGGTTATTTTATGTTTGTGTAATAAATCAGTTTACTAACCTGGAACACTAAATTATGCAAAAGCCTCTATCGATGGTTAGACGCAAATACCCAGTTTAACCCAATTGAACCATATGTCTATGTCAACCAAATTATCTGGATTCATTAAGTTTAAGTTCCAATTATGGCTACCCCCGCCCGACAGGTATATTCCTATCCTGTAAGGAAATCTATTAAAGGGTTATCTATCCTCAAGGAAGATCGTGGGCTATTAATTCTAAGGCTGAAACCTAAAATCCCTATGTCTAGTTCATTTTAGATTTACCACATCAATCTTATTGGTGATCAGACAACAAGAAGCATTAAGCTTAAGACTTAATAAGTAAACCTTTAAATTACCCAAACTATAAAATAACCCCTTATATACCGGTGATATTAGAATTCATCACAACCCCAGATAACTAACACATAACTAGGGCTAGTAACAACTTAAAAGTAAAAGACATAAAGTAAAAATACTGAAAAGTAAAAGACATAAAGTAAAACTTAAAAGTAAAATAAAATAAAATGCTAAGGTAAAAGGAATTACTTTTACTACTACTAATTTAGATATCTCCCATAAAATAATATATAAACTTGTGATTCTTTCTCCAACCAGCCATATAGGCGGTAACCTGATTAAGTCAAATTAAGTCCAACCAGCCATAAAGGCGGAACCAAAATTAAATTACCAACCGACCAATCTGGCGGTATCCTTTATTAGTCAGGTTTAAACCAGATTAAAATGAATTACCAACCGACCAATCTGGCGGTATCCTTTTTAAGTCAATATTTTAAATAGTGAATATATTATTTTTAAGGGAGATTAATCTAAATAGTAACAGTAAAAGAATTACCTTTCACCCTAGCTGGGGAAGTTACTTCCTCATGGTAACTAGTAAAAACTGTAAAAAGTAAAAAGTAAAAATTAAATTACTATTATTATAAAACGTAATTAAAATTATTTACAAAACTAAAAACTAAAAAAAAAAAAAACTAAAAACTAAAGAATCTAGAGAAAGAAACTCTCTCTTTAGAAAGAATTTAAGAGAGAGGAAGGTGCACTGAATTCTGAAATCTCGAGCTCAATTTATAGGCCTCGGTAGGATCCAGCGTCGCGACGCCAGGTCCTCAGCGTCGCTACGCCAGATTTGTCGACGTGGCACGCTCTGGTTCGCCGGTTTGAAGATTCTGGATAAGCTGATAAGGTGACACGTGGCAGAGTGGTTGGGCTTCAATTATTGTGACACGTGGCAGCTTCTGATTGGTCGCTGAGATTCTTATCCGCCACGTGTCAGATAAGGATTAGATACTCAATTATTGATGCTGACGTGGCGATGATGTGGCGGTGACGTGGCGACGACGTGGGAAAGAGACTGTCGGCACCATAGAATTGCGACACGTGTCACTTCCTGATTGGCTGATGATGATGTGGCACGACACATGGCAATTTTGACTTGTTGACTTGCTGACGTGGCTGATGACATGGAGACACGTAGGCTGACACATGGCACACGTGGCGATGATGATTGTCGGCACCGTAGGATGGTGACACGTGGCACGGCGCATGTTAGCAGATCGGCTGTGATGGTGACACGTGGCACGGCGCATTTTAGCAAAGTCAAACTTTTCTCAGATTCTGATTTATGTACCCGGCGCACGTTACCACTGTTCGGCTCATTTTAGACGTCGCGACGCGGAAGGCTTGGCGTCGCGACGCGTTTAAGACCAAAATATCCCTGTTGACGCATTTTTGTCCGTTTTTGCCCCAAATTGCCTCCAATGCTTTCCAAACTTTATTTATCTACAAAATAACACAAAACATATCAAAACGTTCACAAAACTCAAGAAACTATACAAAAATTAGGTCTAATGAGTGGGAATAAGTGATATAAATACCACTCATCAAATGGTATATGATTTAAATCAAAACGAAAATGATTCTTGTGTATATAAAGAGGTTAGTGGGAGCGCACTGACAATGATTGTCCTATATAATGATGATATATCATTTCTTGGAAATGACATTCCCATAATACAATTTGTGAAAGCTTGGCTTTCATGGAAATTCTCCATAGAATACTTGGGAGAGACAACATTTATTCTAGGAATCAGGATCTACTAGGATAGATCTAAAAGTTGTTGGCACTCTCCGAGAACTCGTACATTGAAATAATTGTACGCGACCTGGTGTCTCATGTGCTTTGAGCATATGGAGTCACAACCAGGCCAATCCAAGTGATAGTCACTGGATTGATGTTAAGAACATCCTTAAGTATCTTAGATGAACTAATGATGATTTCTTAAACTATGGAGAAGGAGAACTTGAAGTGACTAGGTTCACTGCTGCAAGTTTCCAAACCGATAATAACGATTGTAAGTAGTAATAAAGGTAATATATAGTTTGAATAACGAAATAGTGAGCTGAAAATCTTCCAAGCAAGATACTGTTGCCGAATAAATAACAAAAGCGGAATATTGCTGCAGCTAAGGCAGCAATAGAAGCCATTTGGATCTATATTATCCTAATTGGATTAGGAGTAGTTCTGTTAGCAGCTGAGCTAGGCTACAGTACAGGCTAAAGAATTAATGGTCTCATCAATGATCCAAGTATATACTTCAACTATTCATCTAATTCATTCGGATCATACATCGTGGCGATGTGATGATCGAATAAATCGCATCAGATGATAACCTTGCAAATCCGCTGACGAAAGCAGTTTCTCAGCAGAAGTTTGAGCGAACCGCACATAGTTCAAGTGTAGGACACTTGAGTGATTGGCTATAGGCCAAGTGGGAGATTGTTGGACAATTATGACCCATAGCATCACTATTTGTACAGAACATGGTGTTGTTGTACAAATTAACTATGTGACAAAGGAAATTGCTCTTTTATCATTTGTAATTGGATTACCGGGATATATAAATGATAAAAGTCCATATGATTAGTTCCAGATTAATAAGATATGAGACAGTATTAATCCACTAAGGTTTAATCATTAAAACATCCATAGTCGGAGTATTATCGAGATTGGACATCGATAATGCGGAATAGACTAGTATTGCACTTGTGCGTGTTATGAGAGCATAACGGCATAGTTCATATATGTTTGGGTATTGGATACTCATGCACGTGTATTAAAAGGTTGTGTTTATCGATGGTACGAAAATAGCTTCGCTCTGGATAGACCCTTCGGAATTCCATTGGTAGTATGACTATGTGTCTATGGAAATTCGAATCAGGGTAGGTGTATTTGGTATTAACCTGAGACTTGCACCGCTAATACTTGTGACAATCAATATACTTTGGTTTTGGTCGTCCAGGGCTTTAACAGGTTCTGTGTACGCCTCTTCTGGGTATATTGAGAATCGTAGTGTATTGGATGTGATGTCAAGATGGAAGTATCACTCCAGTCATAGTGGAGATGGTGATCACGTAGGATACGGAACTAGTGCTCTTATATGCTGCAGCTATGGGGATAATACGACAGGGTCATAGTTATCCGATTATCGAGACTAGTTACCAGAGATCCGATATGTGCTTCGTACGAGGCAGACACAATTCCAGCCCCAGGCCTCGCATGTGACATCTGATACTGGATCGCAATACGCAATACTATGTATACTACGCCTGATATAGATTACATATTCCTTTAAGAATATTTCTGGAGAATTGGGTAGGTACGGTGCTTTTCTAGAAGCCAACCATGTCTTGTAAATCGGTAAAAACGTAGAACTATGTACGTACGTGTTCGGATAGTCCGAAGACCGGATTTACTGCCAACATATCCAGGGATCTCATGGGTCGCTTCCTGAAGATTCACCGATGACGTATGAATCGCACATAATTAATCTGGGATTAATTAGTAGAGAGAGAAAATTAATCTGGGATTAATTACGGAGATATTTTATCTGGGATAAAATACTATTTATACAGAGAGAATGATTAATTTGGAATTAATCAATAAAATAATTTTTTCATATATTAAACGAAATTAGATTTCGATGCGGAATTAAAATTGGATTTTAATTCGGGCAAACGAGTTAATTTAGAATTAATTCGCTAGCGACGTAAATAGTAATTTTGCTAGGCAAATTTATTTAATTAAATTTGATTTAATTACGTCCCAACGGAAAATTCATTAATTCGGAATTAGCGAACCCGAGCCCGGGAGTGTTTGCGGGCCCACTCGCATTTCGAATCGAGTGGGGCCCACAAGTCACATCATGCGTCACATCACTAGTCAACTTTATCACTTTAATGTGATGGAAGTTGTTGGTTGATGGTTGAGTGCAAAACACTCAAATGTGATGGTTTGAATGACTAATACCATTTATTTAATTTTTGGTATATCATTTTGAATTGATTTTTGAAATCAATTCAACCAACACAACTCTTTTTTTCTTCTCTCCATCCTCACGGCACTTGGTGCCTTTTCTCTCAAAATTGCCTCTCAATGCCGAGAGCAACAAGGAGCAAAGGAAAGAATTTGTGGCAAATTTTTCCAAGATGCTAGCACATCCAAGGGGTCAAACAAAGGTGATAGGGAAACCCATTCATGAGCATGGAATCCATTCTCAAAGCTTGGAGCTTAAAGATCAAACATGGAGCACAAAAGAGGGGCATGGTCGAGAGCTTCAAAGAAGGAGCAGAAAATTTATGTGCTCTATGCATCGCAAATTCGATCAAAGTGAGTATTTCCGCAACTTTACTTTTTTGTATTCGCACTTTTCATTCGCTTAATTGATCTTGGTTTGACCTAGAAAACCCAACAGATCGTTGATGAGACCGCGGTTCCTTAGCCTGCGCTATAGCCCCGTTATTGTCACAATATAAAGGAACGGGCTCAGCTGCTAACGGAACTACTCCTAATCCAATTAGGAATTTACGGATCCAAATTGCTTCTTTTGCTGCCTCAGCTGCAGTGATATATTCTGCTTCTGTTGTTGAATCAGCAACAGTCTCTTGCTTGAAAGATTTTGCAGCTCACTGCTCCGTTGTTCAAACAAAATATATACCCAGATTGTGACTTAGAGTCGTCTTTATCGGTTTGGAAACTTGCATCTGTGAACCCTGTCACCTCAAGTCCTCAATCTCCATAGACTAAAAAAGCATCCTTAGTTCATCTAAGATACTTAAGGATGTTCTTAACTGCAATCCAGTGACCATCACCTGGATGGGCCTGATAGTGACTGCACATGCTCAAAGCATATGAGACAACAGGTCGTGAATATATCATGGCATACATGATCGATCCGACTGCAGAAGCGAACGAGATCCGACTAATGTTATCTCTCTCATCTTGAGTTTTTGGACACAAGTCCTTAGATAGAGAGATGCCATGTGACACTGGAATCAGTCCCATCTTAGACTGATCCATGTTGAATCTCTTCAATACTTTGTCAATGTACGAGCTTTGGGAGAGTCCAAGCGGCTTTCTAGATCTATCCCGGTAGATTCTTATTCCCAGAATAAAGGCTGCTTCTCTCAGATCTTTCATGGAGAATTTTAATGAAAGTCAAGATTTCACCGATTGTAGCATGGGAATGTCATTGCCAATAAGCAATACATCATCAACGTAAAGGACAATGAATGTCAGTGCGCTCCCACTAACCTTATTATATACACAAGAATCATCTTCATTTTGTATGAAATCATATTCTTTTATGATCTTATCAAAACGTTGGTTCCAAGAACGCGATGCTTGCTTCAATCCATAAATGGATCGATTTAACTTGTAAACCTTGTTTGCATGTTTTAGCACGACAAAACTGTCAGGCTGTTGCATATAAATATCCTCCAAAAGGTTTCCGTTAATGAAAGCGGTTTTGACGTCCATCTGCCATATTTCATAATCAAAATATGTAGCAATAGCAAGCATTATCTAAATGGATTTATTCATGGCAACAGGTGAAAAAGTTTCATCGTAATCGATACCATGTCGTTGACGATACTCTTTCGCTACAACCCTAGCTTTGTATGTTTGTATGTTGCCATCCATGTATGTCTTCTTCTTGAAGACCAATTTACAACCAATGGACTTAACGCCTTCTGGTGCATCAACCAGTGCCCAGACTTGGTTGGTATACATAGAATCCATTTCGGACTTCATGGCCTCTTGCCATAAAGCGGAGTCGATACCTTGTATCATTTCCTCATATGTAGCCGACTCATTATCCTCAATAAGATTAATATCTACGTGAGGCGAGATCAGAAACCCATACCTATCAGGTTGTTTTCTGACTCTCTCCGATCTACGCTGTTCTTCTGTATTAGAAGATTGTGGTATAGTCTCATCCCTGATGAACTATTCGTGTTCCGTGAGGGAATCTGTGCCAAGTACAGTATCACTACGATTTTCATCGAGTTATACTTTCCTCCCACTTACCACTGTATTTAGGAATTCCTTTTCGAGGAAAACCACATGGAGAGCAACAAATACCTTGTTCTCTTGTGGGTTGTAGAAGTAATATCCTTTGGTTTCCCTATGATAACCTACAAATAGGCACTTATCTGATTTGGGTTCTAGTTTGGTACCATCCAAACGTTTAACGTATGCCAAGCATCCCCAAATCTTCAGGAATGAGAAACCCGGTTTCTTTCCTGTCCATATTTCATATAGAGTCTGTCCAACAGACTTTGACGGAACCTTATTCAAAATAAGTATTGTACTGTTCAATGTGTATCCCCCGAAGGAAATTGGTAGCTTAGTGCAACTCATCATAGACCTTACCAAGTCCAACAAAGTTCGATTTCTCTGTTCAGACACGCCGTTCAATTGAGGTGTTCCGGGAGGAGTCCACTGTGAAAGAATACCATACTCTTTCAAGTAATCGAGAAACTCATTGCCCAAGTATTCTCCACCACGGTCCGACCGTAATGTTTTAATACTTTTGCTGGTCGGTTTTTCTACTTCGTGTCGAAACTCTTTGAATTTCTCAAAAGTTTTTGACTTGTGTCTCATAAGATACACATAACCATAACGCGATGCATCATCCGTAAAGGTTACGAAGTATTCATATCCACCTCTTGTTGGAGTTCTACGGTCCCAAGGATCGAATAACAAGCAAGAAATATGTGCGAATACAATCGAGGAAGTTGTGGAATACTTACATCGAGCGGTTGAGCGACGCGGTGGACAAAAAAAATCAACTTTCTGCCTCCCACATGTCACGGCAGTGAGCTGCTGGTTTCCACCATTTTCGGCCATGTGAGGTCCTCCATCAAGCTCCAAGCTTTGTGATAAACTTCCATGCTCATGGGTGGACTTCCCTATCACCTTCGCATGTCTCTCGGAGTGCTAGCTCTTGATGATTTTGCCATAAAATCACCACACTTTGCTTCCCTTCAAGCTCGGTTTCTGCCTAGAAAAACAGAACAAGAAAATGCCTCTAAGGCCGAGAGAGAATATAGGAATTTGGCTCCAATTCGTGAGCCATGAGAGAGAATGAGATGGTGGTTGATAAAAGTGTATCTAATACACAATTGATTTTCAAAAAATCAATTAATACTTTTACCAATCAATTGTCACATCAACCAATCAATCAATTGTCACATCACTCAAAATGACATGATTTGACGCTTGATTTGACTTGCGTGCCGCACTCGAATTCGAAATGCGAATGCGCTCGCAAATAATCCCGAGCTCGGGTTCGCTAATTCCAAATTAATGAATTTTCCGTTGCGACGTAATTAAATCATTATGCCTAGCGAAATCAATATTCACGTCGCTAACGAATTAATTCTAAATTAACTCGTTCACCCGAATTAAAATCTAATTTTAATTCCGCGTCGAAATCCAATTTCGTTTAATATATCGAATATATTAATTAATCGATTAATTCCAAATTAATCGTTATCTCTCTTTAATGATATTTTATCCCAGAAAAAATATCTCCGCAATTAATCCCAGATTAATTTTCTCTCTCATCTAATTAATCCCATATTAATAAAAGTGCGAGTCATAGTCATCGGTGAATCTTTGGGAAGCGACCCATGAGATCCCCAGATATATTGGCAGTAAACTCGGTCGTCGGACTATCCGAACACGTAAGTACATAGTACTATGTTTGTACCGATTTACAAGACAATGTTGGCTTCTAGCAAAGCGCCATGCCTACCCAATTCTCCAGAAACATGCTTACAGGAATAAGCGATCTATATCAGGCGTAGTATATGTAGTATTGCGTATTTCGATCCAGTATCGGATGATCACATGCAAGACCTGAGGCTGGTACAGTGTCTGCCCCGTACGAAGCATATATCGGATTACGAACAACTAGTCTCTTTATTATCGGATAATCATGACCAAGTCATATTATCCCGATGGTTGCAACCCTTTAGAGAACCAGTTCTGTATCCCTACGCGATCATCATCTCCATATGACTGGAGTGATACTTCCGTCTTGACATCACAACCAACACACTACGATTCTCAATATACCCAGCAGAGGCGTACACAGAATCTGTTAAAGCCTTGGACGACCAAAACCAAAGTATATTGATTGTCGCAAGTATTAGTGGTGCAAGTCTCAGGTTAAGACCAAATACACCTACCCTGATTTCGGACTTCCATAGACACATAGTCATACTACCAATGGAATTCCGATGGGGTCTATGCAGAGCGAAGCTGTTTCCCGTACCATCGGTAAACACAACCTCCTATTACACTTGCATGAGTATCATATACCCAAATATATGAGAACTATGCCATTTGTGCCCTCACAACGCGCACAAGTGTAATACTAGTATTTTATGCATTATCGATGTCCAATCTCGATAACACTCTGACTAGGGATATTTAATGATTTATCCTTCGTGGACTGATACTGTCTCATATCATTCTCAATCCAGGAACAAATCATAAGGACCTCCTATCATTTATACATCTTGGTGATCTAATCACAAATGATAAGAGAGCAATCTCCTTTGTCACATAGTTAATTTGTACAACAACACCATGATCTGTACAAATAGTGACGCTATGGGTTATAATTGTCTGACACCTCTACCCTTGCTAGACATGGGCCCACGTATGTCACTATGAACGAGGGCTAACAGTTCGGTGGCACGCACACATTTACCGTTAAAAGGCGTTTTAGGTATTTTGCCTAAGAAACAAGATTCACATACATCATATGAATTAGGATCAAATCCTTCCAAGTATCCACTCTTCGAAAGCATGGATATACGAGTCTTGTTAATGTGTCCCATACGATAATGCCACATATAAGTTTCATCTGTTTTACTCATTTTGAGCCTTTTGTTTGTCATATTTTATGTTTGAGATTCATTTATATTCAAAATATAAAGACCATTATTGGCTTCGGCAGTACATATCTCAAAATCATCTTTATAAACAAAACACCTTTGGAAAATTGGAGTCGTTAAAGACATTATCGCCCATGACGATGTCTCTGACGCTAATCTTTCCAGTCATCTTGATTGCAATAGTCTAACTATTCAATCAAGGATATCAGGTATAGTTAAATGTACTGATTTCTATAGTCCAACTATATAATCAACTACAAATGAAGTTTTGGTACAATCCAACTGTTCAAAGAAAACAATAAAATATTAGTCCAACTAATATAAATATATAACGACGAAAATAATTTAAAAGCGCGTATTTTGCAAGTATTAAACGAAATTGCAAATTTAATACTGGCCTCCCACTATTTTTCGGTGAGCCTCTAACCCTCTGTTGAGTACTCAGGAAACCCAGTTTCCTAGTGGGCTAGGATCCGTTAAATAACACACAACATTGACTTTGGCCAACAAGCTGTATGAAACTTAACTAAGTAGATCTCTAAGATCAATTGGATCACATCCAATTCCTAGATCCGGTAGGTGGACCTCCAAGTCCAAATATATATCCAATATATATATCCTAACCTTTTCCTCTGAATCAACTAAGCATTGGCTTTGGCTCAACAAGCTTAATGATTCCAGTTAAGCGTGACCCATTGACAGTGGGAAAGCTTCGTAATCCATGTCGATGTACAGAAGTGACCTTGACTTTGGCCAACAAGTCACAACTGCCCAAGACATGCTATATATAATAAAGCCTTTGTGGTTCAAACATATCCGCGATGGACAATGATCTTTACTTTGGCCAACAAATCAAAGCCAATCTTGGATCTTGAGAGAGAACCATTCAATAGAAGGAAAAACGCTTAATGTTAAAGTGAGGGTTTTTCGCGTAAATTGGCAACCAAATTATTATCTTTGATTAGGTCTCATCATACACCCTTAAGCATGCATTCTAAAAGCATAATAAGGCGCGAATAAATTAGTAAGGATATGCGGATGGATATATAACAAATTGTTCCTAGAACAAATCTCTCCATTTCTTCTCTCCCGCTAGCACTTTTCATACTTCTACCCAATTACATAATACATTAAAGAAACCTCATTTACATTGAGGGGAATTGGTGAGAAGAGAAATACAAAGAGTAAAGAGATAATAGGCTGGACACGCACGTCCAATTTAATAAATTCTAAATTTATTACAACAATTTCCAAAATTGCCCTCACCCTTATAATATCCATCCGATATATATTATTCATACAAATACATCCAAGTATTCATACAAAGCATGTTATTCAATCAATCTAATCCAATTAATTAATATTTGAATTAATGACCATCCAATGTTCAAACAACGATTTGATTTGCGCGAGTCCAACTCGTTTAAGAATAAATACTCAAAGTACGTATTCTTGAATTATATCGAACTACAATTTTAAATCCAATTTAATTTGTATCCAATACTAATTCGTATTTAATTCCAATCTAAATAATTACACTTATTTTAGTGCCTTTTAGACTTAGATTCTAAATCTAATCTAAATGGGTCTCAAAGGCCCAATTAGTATCCAATACTATTTTAATTAAAGTCCAATGGGCTTTCAATTAATTCTTAAGCATGGGCTTTGGCCAATATGGATCCAATCCAAGATGCCAAGGCCCAATAAGGAATCACCATTTTGCCAAAAATCAATTTAGGCCCATTAGGCCCAATTAAATTATTTAAAGGCCCAAAAGTCATATTTGGACTTTATGGAAACGGATTTGGGCCCAATTGGATCCAATCCAATTTTCTAAAACCAAACTTGGCCCAACCAAGCCCATTAAGCCCAAATACAACAAATTAGCCCAATCCAATTAAAGACTAATTTATATTAATATAATATTCTAAATATCACATTAATTTAATTAAAGTGTAATTGTTATAATTAATTAATTAAACTAATATTTCCAAAACATCAATTAAACTAATTAATCATGCTTTAATTATCCAACTCATGTCCAACACAAATTAAAGCAAAATCAATCCATTAAACATGCTTAAGCTCACGGCATTGGCAAGGAAATTATCATGCAACTTGATTTCAATCCAATTAAATCAACATATAACATATATTTCATGCTAACAACATATCTAATTGTCTAATTTTCACAAAATTACCATGAGCATTCTACGGGTAGTATTCGGCCAAGGTGGGAATTTTAGGGAAAATTAATCTAATCATTTTTTCACAAAATCAATCATGCATAACTCCAAGTTATCATCATATAACCATAACCAAACAAAGAATTTAGGCATTTGCAAGCTCAAAGCATAAAATCCCCAAATCAAGTATATAAACCCTAGAAATAAATCATGCTTAAATATGGCTCATGATACCATTGTAAGTGTCCTAAACATGCCCAATGTCTCTAAGTCATGATATTGTGTGAATAAAACAAAGTAAGTTGCGGAAAATTACTTACAATGAATGGATGAGAATTTGAAATTCTTTGATGTTTGTTGAGAGCTCCAAGCTTTCTTTGAGTGAATCCAACCCAATGGTGAGTTTCCCTATCACCTTGATTTTCTCTTTAAGTACTAGCTTAAGAAAAATTTTGCAACAAAACTTTCCCATAGAGAAGAAGAAGTCACGGCAATGAAGGAGGAAAGAGAAGAGAGAATGTTGTGAATATTAACTTGTTACACTTCCAAAGTTGACTTAAGTAATTTATACAAAGGTTGAGTGTTGGTTTTGGTTTGAGTGTTTTATAAGTAAAGCCAAGCCTTACTTGCCAACAAATCAAATCCATAATTCAAGCCTAACCACTTCCATCACATGTCCAACAAGTTGATGTAAGTGAAGTGGGTCCCACAACTTTTAAATTCCAAATTTAAGTCGGCTAACTCAACACGTAACTTCACTCGGGCTCGGGTTCGTTTAATTCTGAACCAAACGAATTCTCCCTTGCGACATAATTAAATCCAATTTAATTAAATAATAATGCCTAGCAAAATTATTACGAAATTCGCTTATGAATTAATTCCAAATCAAATCATTTACCCTAATTAAAATCCAATTTTAATTCCGCATTAAAATTCTATTTCAATTAATATATCCAATATATTATTTAAACGATTAATTCCAAATTAATCGCGTTCTCTCTTTTATTTGAATTTTATCCCAGATAAATTCTTGCCGTAATTAATCCCAGATTAATTTTCTCTCTGTCATAATTAATCCCAGATTAATTCTGTCCGAGTCAAATGCCATCGGTGAATCTTTGGGAAGCGACCCAAGAGATCCCTGGATATGTTGGCAGTAAATCCGATTGTCGGACTATCCGACACATGCGTACCACGTACCACGTTGTTACCGATTTACAAGACATGGTTGGCTTCTAGCAAAGCACTGTGCCTTCCCAATTCTCCATAATATTCAATGGAGAATATATAATCTATATCAGGCATAGTATACTATGTATTGCGTATTATGATCCAGTATCGGATGTCACATGCTAGGCCTGGGGCTGGAATTGTGTCTACCCCGTACGAAGCATATATCGGATCACTAGCAACTAGTCTCTTTAATTAGATAATCATGACCTAGTCATATTATCTTGATAGCTGCAGCATATTAGAGTACTAGTTCTGTATCCATGCGTGATCATTATCTCCATATGACTAAAGTGATACTTCCATCTTGACATCACACCCAATATACTACGATTCTCAGTAAACCTAGAAGAGGCGTACACATAACCTGTTAAAGCCCCGGACGACCAAAACCAAAGCGTACTGATTGTCGCAAGTATTAGCGATGCAAGTCTCAAGTTAAGACCACATACACCTACCCTGATGCGAATTCCCATAGACACATAGTCATACTACCAATGGGATTCCGAGGGGTCTATCCAGAGCGAAGCTGTTCCCGGTCCAACGGCTAACAGAACCTCCTATCACACTTGCATAAGTATCATATACTTAAATATATGAGAACTATGTTGTTAAGCTTCCATAACGCGCACAAGTGTAATACTAGTCTATTCCGCATTATCGATGTCCAGTCTCGATAATACTACGACTAGGGATATTTAATGATTAAACCGTTCATGGATCAATATTGTCTCATATCTTATTAATCCGGAACTAATCATAAGGACTTTTATCATTTATATATATTCAAGTAATCAATTACAAAATGATAAAATAACAATTTCTTTTGTCACTAGTTAATTTGTACAAAAAACCATAATGTCTTT
>SKCR01017625.1:0-115431 GCA_019454045.1 Zanthoxylum bungeanum
CAAAATGCTGATGACCCTTGTGTATACAAGAAGGTTAGTGGGAGAGCACTGACTTTTATTGTCCTTTATGTCGACGACGTATTGTTTATAGGCAATGACATTCCCATGCTAACGTCGGTGAAAGCTTGGCTTTCATTAAAATTCTCCATGAAAGATCTGGGAGAAGCAGCCTTTATTCTGGGAATAAAGATCTACCGGGATAGATCTAGAAAGCTGCTTGGACTCTCCCAGAGTACAATATATTGACAAAGTGTTGAAGCGATTCAACATGGATCAATCCAAGAGGGGATTGATGCCAATGTCACGTGGTATCCTTCTGTCTAAAGACATGTGTCATAACTAAAGAAGAGAGAGATAACATGAGTCGGATACCGTTCGCCTCGGCAGTCGGATCGATCATGTATGCCATGATATGTACGCGACCTGATGTGTCATATGCTTTGAGCATGTGCAGTCGCTATCAGGCCGATCCAGGTGAAGGTCACTGGATGGCAGTAAGAATATCCTTAAGTATCTTAGACGAACTAAGGATGCTTTCTTAATTTTGGAGGTGGAGAACTTGAGGTGTCTGGGTACACCGATGCAAGTTTCCAAACCGACAAGGACGACTTCAAGTCGCAATCGGGGTACATTTTTTGTTTGAATAACGGAGCAGTGAGCTGGAAATCTTCCAAGTAAGATACTGTGTCCGATTCAACAACAGAAGCGGAGTATATCGCTGCGTCGGAAGCAGCAAAGGAGGCAGTTTGGATCCGAAAATTCCTAATCGGATTAGGAGTAGTTCCGTTAGCAGCTGAGCCCGTGCCATTGTATTGTGACAATAACGGGGCTATAGCACAAGCTAAGGAACCAAGGTCTCATCAACGATCCAAGCATGTTCTTCGGCGTTACCATCTGATTCGGGAGATTATACATCGTGGCGATGTAAAAGTCGAGAAGGTCGCATCGGATGACAACATTGCAGATCCGCTGACGAAAGCTGTTCTTCAGCATGTGTTTGAACGACATATACATAGTTCAGGTATTAGATGCTGAGTGACTGGCTATAGGCCAAGTGGGAGATTGTTAGACATTATGACCCATAGCGTCACTGTTTTGTAAATGATATTGTATTATTGTACAAATTAACTATGTGATAATGAAATTGCCTTTTGCCGTTTTGTAAATTATTACTTTGATATATTAATGGCAAAAGTCCATATGATTAGTTCCGTATTGAGATGATATGAGACAGTATCAATATAAAAGTTTAATCATAAATATCCCTAGTCGGAGTATTATCGAGATCGGACATCGATAATGCGGAATAGACTAGTATTGCACTTGTGCGCGTTGTGATGGCACAACGACATAGTTCTCATATATTTAAGTATTGGATACTTATGCAAGTGCGATAGGAGGTTGTGTTTTACCGATGGTACGGAAAACAGCTTCGCTCTGGATAGACCCCGTGGAATCCCATTGGTAGTATGTCTGCGTGTCTATGGGAGGCCGCATCAGGGTAGGTGTATATGGTCTTAACCTGAGACTTGCATCGCTAGTACTTGCGACAATCGGTAAACTTTGGTTTTGGTGGTTCGGGGCTTTAAACCGGTTCTGTGTACACCTCTTCTGGGTTTATCGAGAATCGTAGTGTACTGGATGTGATGTCAAGATGGAAGTATCACTTCAGACATATGGAGATGATGATCACGCAGGATACAGAACTAGTACTCTATAAAAGGTTGCAACCGTCGGGACAATATGACCAGGTCAGGATTGTCCGATTTAAAGAGACTAGTTGTTTGATGTCCGATATATGTTTCGTACGGGGCAGACACATTTCCAGCCCCAGGCCTAACATGTGATCGTCCGATACTGGATCGATGTACGCGATACTACTACGGTATACTACGCTTGATAAAGATCTAATATTCCAATAAGATATTTCTGGAGAATTGGGTAGGCATGGCGCTTTGCTAGAAGCCAACATTGTCTTGTAAATCGGTAAAAACGTAGTACGAGGTACGTACGTGTTCGGATTATCCGACCGTATTTACTACTGCCAACATATCCGGAGATCTCTTGGGTCGCTTCCTGAAGATTCACCTATGATTTTTGATTCGACTTTATTAATCTTGGATTAATTGCGGAGAAACTTTATCTTGGATAAAATGCCTAATTAGGAGAGAGAACGATTAATTTGGAATTAATCGATAAAATAATATTTCGATATATTAAACGAAATTAGATTTCGACGCGGAATTAAAATCAGATTTTAATTCGGGCAAACGAATTAATTTAGAATTAATTCGTTAGCGATGTGAATAGTAATTTCGCTAGGCATAATTATTTATTTACGTCGCGACGGAAATTCGTTAATTTGGAATTAGCGAAACCGAGCCCGAAAGTGTTTGCAGACACATTCGTATTTTGAAACGAGTGGGACCCGCAAATCACATCGCGAAGTCTCATCACTTGACACGACTAGTTGATGGATGTAAAAGTCACCTTTATTGAGTGACACATTGTCACTATTCACGATGTAAGTGGATGAGGCCATTTAATGGATTTTTGGGAGGGAAACGTTTTCACCTTTTTGGAAGAGTATTTACCAAATATTTTGGTAATTATTATCACACTTCTCACGGTTTTTTGAAAACAAGAAAGAGAAGCAAAGGCATTTTTGGTAAGGAAAATTGTTTTTTCATTCTCTCCATTTGCTAGCACAATGAAAGATCAAAGGAGGTGATAGGGAAACAACCTTGGAGCTTGGAATACTAAAAGACTTAAAGCTTCTCTTCTTCATCTTCTCTTGGCCGAAAATTTCCACCTGAAGACTCAAGGATTTTCTTCATCTTTTTCGTCACAAGCTTTGTATGTATGATTCCGCCATGCTTCAAGCTTTGCATGTATAAATCGTGGTGTTTCATTTGCTTATACTTTCTTTGGGACTAATAATAGAAACCAACAAATCTGGGATTAATAAGATGAGAGAGAAAATTAATCCGGGATTATTGCAGATATTTTATCTGGGATAAAATATCAATTAAACAGAGATAACGATTAATTTGGAATTAATCGATTAATAAATATATTTGATATATTAAACGAAATTGTATTTCGACGCGAAATTAAAATTAGATTTTAATTCGGGCGAATGAATTATTCATTAGCGACGTAAATAGTGATTTCGCTAGGCGTAATCATTTAATTACGACGCAACGAAAAATTTGTTAATTTGGAATTAGTGAACCCGATCCCGGGATTATTTGCGAGCGCATTCGCATTTCAAATTCGAGTACGGCCGCCTCAAGCTTCAAATCATTAGTCGCATCAATCGTCAAATCACTTGTCACTTTGAGTGATGTGACTTGACAACTTGATTGATAGATGTGACTTGATGGGAGTTGTTGGGAGCTTTTAAAGCTTGTCCTTCGTTGACTTTTTTCAAATCAATTTGTGTATATGATTTTTGGAAAATCTTTTATCATTTTTTAAGTAACATAACAACTATTTTCTCTCTCCATTCTCTTCCTTATCTCACGCCCTTGGAGGGCAAAATTTCTTCTGTTCTTGGCAGTGAACTGTCGTGAGTCTTGAAGGAAAAGAGAAGTAAGTGTTTGATTTTTGTGGCAAAAATCATAAGAGCTAGCACTCCGAGAGACATGCGAAGGTGATAGGGAAGTCCACCCATGAGCCATGAATCGTTTGACGAAGCTTTGAGCTTGTTCAAGGAGCATCAATGGCCGATTTTAGAGGGCTGTGGCAGTGAACTGCCGTGACAAGCAGTGAGCAGAATTTCAAGTTTTGTTCATTGCCGCATTGCTCAACCGATCGATGTGAGTATTCCGGGACTTTCTCGATTGTATTCACACATGTTCATGCTTGTTTATTGATCATTGGGACCTTAGAAAACTCTAACAATAGGTCCATGGATTTAACAGATTGCGAATTCCATATTGAATACTATACTATTTACATGGAACTGACGGATCATTTCTTGACATACAGAGGATATCTTGAGCATCAGTCCACACCCAACGAACATACGGAGGTCTGATCTAAATAGATCGGTGACATGACTGCCATCTAAGTGTGGAAGATAACTTATATATCCATAATGGTATCTCACGTCAAAGAATCTCTATGTTACTCAACCCGAGAAGATTCTTATTGGAGTTGGTGTACCATCCATTAAGAATCTTCGGTGAGTCATTCAATATTATCTGCTATAAACACCTACACGTCTATACGAGTCTCCAAGACTCATGGTTCATTGAGAAACCATTGGAATCCAAGATTTCTGTAACGACCCCAAATATTTTTAGTTCGGCTAGGGGCGCAGAGGATTTTCTTTTCTGGGTTAGTAAATAATTTCCGGGATCGATTTAGGGACAACAAACACCTACTAAATCTTAAGCCCAATTCTCATTATTTTGTTACTAGGCCTAATAATTTGGTAATGGCCCAACAATTTGGTAAAGAACCAACAATTAAAAAAAAATAATGTCATAGGCTTCTCTAGAACTTTATGAAGTAATTGGTGAGAGATTTAAATAGAAATATTTTTTAGTCTTTTCTTGTTTGGCCGTGGGTTGGAAGAAAGAGAAGTGAGGGAGTTTGCATTTTCATGACAATTTTCTTAAGCTCAACAAGGTAATCCATTCAAGCTAAACCAAGAAAAAGGAAAAATAAGATCAAAGGACTTTATTAGGGAAAAAAAAGATTGAATTAAGGTAAGAAACAAATGACCCAAACCTTAATGTTTTGAGTTGTAATGGCTTGATGATGGTAGTATGTTGTTGATTAGTAGTCATGTGTTTATTGATGATTATTTGATTGAGAAGCCCATGCTTAGGTGAATTTTAGTTATCAAATTCTAGTTGGAACATTTGGTAAGAATGATGAGATTTTAGTGGAGATGAGATGATTGGGAGTGTGATATGATGGTTAGGATATGTTGAAATTTTTACGTTGAAATGAAATGAGATTTAGGGATAACCATGGAAGAAAGAAAAATATGGTCATGGAAATGGCGTCGCGTCACGACGCGCCAAGCGGGAAGTGCAAATATCCAATTGGATGGTTCGAAGTTGTGGAGCAAAAGTTATTGGGACCGGAGTTGGTACATGATGCCGTGTATAAAGTAAAGCTGATCATAGAAAGGTTAAGTATGGCTCAGAGTCACCAAAAGAGTTATGCAGATCACCGGAGAAAGGATTTGGAGTTCCAGGTGGGAGACTTTGTGTTTCTAAAAGTATCTCCTTTTAAAGGAGTCATGAGATTCGGTAAAAAGGGTAAACTCAACCCTAGGTTTATTGGGCAGTTCCGGATAATTCGAAGAGTTGGAAGAAGAGCTTATGAATTGGCACTTCCAACCAACATGGACATGATATATCCGGTTTTTCACGTATCTATGTTACGGAAGTATTTGCATGATGAATCTCATGTATTGGAGCCCCAAACGGTCGATATCCGTCAAGACTTATCTTATTCGGAACAACCAGTAGCTATCGTGGGTAGATAAATAAGGAAGTTAAGATCTATATAGGTTTCTTCAGCCAAAGTGATTTGGAAACATCACAAGGATCAAAAGGCTACTTGGGAACCAGAAGAAGCCATAAGAGAGCAATATCCCTAACTCTTCACGGGTGAAGGTACACACCATATCTTAGCATTTTGATTCGAGGACAAATTATTTTAAGAGGGGAGAATTTATAACGACCCCAAATATTTTTAGTTCGGCTAGGGACACATGGGATTTTCTTTTTCGGGTTAGTAAATAATTTTCGGGATCGATTTAGGGACAACGAACACCTACTTAATTTTAAGCCCAATTCTCATTGTTTTGTTGCTAGGCCTAACAATTAGTAAAGGCCCAACAATTTGGTAAAGCCCCAATAATTAAAAATAAATAATTAATGTCCTAGGCTTCTCTATAACTTTATTAAGCAATTGGTGAGGGATTTAAAAAGAAATTTTTTTTAATCTTTTCTTGTTTGGCCGTGGGTTGGAAGAACGTGAGGCAAGAGAGTTTGCATTTTCATGGTAATTTCTTAAGCTCAACAAAGTAATCCATTCAAGCTAAACCAAAAAGAAGGAAAAAGAGGATCAAATGGCATTATTAGGGAAAAAGAAGATTGAATTAAGGTAAGCAATAAATGACCCAAACCTTGATGTTTTGAGTTGTAATGGCTTGATGATGGTAGTATGTTGTTGATTAGTAGTCATGTGTTTATTGATGATTATTTGATTGAGAAGCCCATGCTTAAGTGAATTTTAGTTACCACATTCTAGTTGGAACATTTGGTAAGAATGATGAGATTTTAGTGGAGATGAGTGTTAGTTTGTCCTACACATGCCAATGATCTCTAAACAAGATTCGTGTGTGAATTATCAAGATAAGTTGCGGAATACTTACATTGATCGGTTGGAAAATTCAAAAAATTCCTTTGGATGCAGAAGCTCCAGCTTTGAGATGAGTTTCAAACCCTTGGGTGAGTTTCCCTATCACCTTAAATTAACTCTCAAAGTTCTAGCTTTCACAAATTTTTGAAGCAAAAATTTGCCCTCCAAGGAGAAGAGAGGATCGGCCAAAGAGAAGGAAAAGAGATGGATGAATAGTTACTTTGACTTTAGGTTGTTGTGTGTTTAAATAATCCAATCACTATTGCCGACTACTCATATCACATGTCAAACACGTGATGTAAGTTATGGGTCCCACCTCTTTAAATTCTAAATTTAAGTTGGCTCACACAACACGACTTTGGGCCCGAGTTCGTTTAATCCGATTAAACGAATTTTCTGTCGCTAAATAATTAAATCCAATTTAATTAAATAATTATGCCCCGTAAAATTATTATGATAGTCCCTTACAAATTAATTCCAAATTAATTCGTTTGCTTGAATTAAAATCCAATTTTAATTCCGTATTGAAATCCAATTTCAATTAATATATCCAATATATTATTTTAGCCCCAATAAATAAATTAAATAGAAAAATCCAATTTAACTATTAATTTATTTTATCTATTAATTCCAAATTAATCGTGTTCTCTCTACTAGACGAATTAATTCCAGATTAATTCTTGCCGTAATTAATCCTAGATTAATTTTCTCTCTCATAATTAATCCAGATTAATTCTGTTCGAGTCAAATGTCATTGGTGACTCTTTGGGAAGCGACCCGAGAGATTCATGGATATGTTGGCAGTAAATACGATCATCGGACTATCCGAACACGTTCGTACCCCGTATCACATTCTCACCGATTTACAAGACATGGTTGGTTTCTAGCAAAACACCGTGCCTACCCAATTCTCCAGAAATATTCAACGAGGAATATATAATCTCTATCAGGCGTAGTATACAAAGTATCGCGTAATACTATCCAGTATCGGATGCCACATGCTAGGCCTATGGCTGGCTCTGTGTCTGCCCCGTATGAAACATATATCGGATCCCGCGTAACTAGTCTCTGTAATCGGATAATCATGACCTAGTCATACTATCCCGATAGCTGCAGCATTTAATAGTACTAGTTCTGTATCCTGCGTGATCATCATCTCTATATGACTGAAGTGATACTCCCATCTTGACATCATACCCAATACACTACGATTCTCAATAAACCCAGCAGAGGCGTACACAACACCTGTTAAAGCTCCAGACGACCAAAACTAAAGTAAATTGATTGTCGCAAGTATTAGCGATGCAAGTATCAGGTTAAAGATCACATACACCTTCCCTGATTCAGATTCCCATAGACACATAGTCATACTACCAATGAGATTCTTATGGGTCTATCTAGAGCGAAGCTGTTCCCGCTTCAACGGCTAACAGAACCTCTTATCACACTTGCATAAGTATCCAATATTTAAATATATGAGAACTATGTCGTTAAACTTCTATAATGCGCACAAATGTAATACTAGTCTATTCCGCATTATCGATGTCCAGTCTCGATAATACTACGACTATGGATATTAATGATTAAACCGTTTGTGGATCAATACTGTCTCATATCTTATTAATCCGATTTAACCATATGGACTTTATTCATTTATATATCCAAGTAATTCAATTACAAAGTGATAAAATAGTAATTTCATTTGTCACATAGTTAATTTGTACAAAAACACCATGTTCTTTACAAATAGTGATGCTATGGGTCATAATTGTCCAACAATCTCCCACTTGGCCTATAGCTTTCGTCAGCGGATCTGCAAGGTAATCATATGATGCGATCTTTTCGATCTTGACATTGCCACAATGTATGATCTCACGAATCAGATAAAACCGTCGAAATACATACTTGGATCATTGATGAAACTGTGGTTCCTTAGCCTGTGTTGTAGCCCAGCTCAGCTGCTAACAGAACTACTCCTAATCCAATTAGGAATTTATAGATCTAAAATGCTTCTTTTGCTGCCTCAGCCGCAACAATGTATTCCACTTTTGTTGCTGAATCAGTAATAGTATCTTGCTTGGAAGATTTCCAGCTGACTGCTCCGTTATTCAAACAAAATATGTACCCTGGTTACGACTTACAGTTGTCTTTTTTGGTTTGGAAACTTGCATCGGTGAACCCAGTCACCTCAAGTTCTTATTCCCCATATACTAAAAAAAGCATCCTTAGTTCATCGAAGATACTCAAGGATGTACTTTAAAACAATCCAGTGACCATCACCTAGATCGGCCTGATAGTGACTGCACATGCTCAAAGCATATGAGACATCAGGTCGTGTACATGTTTGTCAATATACGAGCTCTGGGAGAGTACTAACAGCTTTCAGATCTATCCCAGTAGATCCTTATTCCCATAATAATGGTTGCCTCCCCCAAGTCTTTCATGGAGAATTTTAATGAAAGCCAAGCTTTCACCGATTGTAGCATGGGAATGTCATTGCTTAAAAGCAATACATCATCAACATATAGGACAATGAATGTCAGTGCGCTCCCACTAACCTTCCTATATACACAAGAATCATCTTCGTTTTGAATGAAACCATATTCTTGTATGATCTCATCAAAACTTTGGTTACAAGAATGCGATACTTGGTTCAATCCATAAATGGATTGATTTAACTTGTAAACCTTGTTTGCATGTTTTGGCACGGCAAAAACATCAGGCTATTGCATATAAACATCCTTCAAAAGGTTTCTGTTAAGGAAAGCGGTTTTGACATCCATCTGCCATATTTCATCATCGAAATATGTAGCAATAGCAAGCATTATCCGAATGGATTTCATCATGGCAACATGTGAAAAAGTTTTTTCGTAATCGACACCATGTCGTTGACGACATCCTTTCGCTACAAGCCTAGCTTTGTATGTTTGTATGTTGCCTTCCATGTCCGACTTCCTCTTGAAGACCCATTTACAACCAATAGGCTTAACGCCTTCTGGTGCATCAACCAGTGTCCAAACTTGGTTGGTATACATGGAATCCATTTCGGACTTCATGGCCTCTTTCCATAAAGTGGATTCGATACCTTGTATCGTTTCCTCATACGTAGCCGGTTCATATTCCTTAATAAGATTAATGTCTACATGAGGTGTGATCAGAAACCCATACCTCTCAGGTTATTTTATTACTCTCTCCGACCTACGCTATTCTTGTGTATTAAAAGATTATGGAATAGTCACATCCTTGATGGACTGTTCGTGTTCCGTGAGGGGGTCGGTGCCAGGAATAGTATCACTCCGATTTTCATCGAGTTCTACTTTCCTCCCACTTATCACTGCATCTATGAATTCCTTTTCGAGGAAAACTGCATGAAGAGCAACAAATATCTTGTTCTCTTGTGGGTTGTAGAAGTAATATCCTTTGGTTTCCCTAGGATAACCTACAAATAGGCACTTATCCGATTTGAGTTCTAGTTTGGTAC
Organism: Zanthoxylum bungeanum; assembly: GCA_019454045.1. NCBI lineage: Eukaryota > Viridiplantae > Streptophyta > Magnoliopsida > Sapindales > Rutaceae > Zanthoxylum > Zanthoxylum bungeanum. The sequence continues at coordinate 9,872 of SKCR01017625.1, forward strand.
CATCCAAATGTTTAACATATGCCCAGCATCCCTAAATCTTCAGGAATGAGAAACCCGGTTTCTTTCCTGTCCATATTTCATATTGAGTCTATCCAACAGACTTTGACGGAACCTTATTCAAAATAAGTATTGCACTGTTTAATGCGTATCCCCAGAAGGAAATTGGTAGCTCAGTGCGACTCATCATTGACATTACCATGTCCAACAAAGTTTGGTTTCTCCGTTCATACACACCGTTCAATTGAGGTGTTCCGGGAGGAGTCCACTGTAAAAAATACCATATTCTTTTAAGTAATCCAGAAACTCATTGCTTAAGTATTCTCCACCACGGTCTGACCGCAATATTTTAATACTTTTTCCAGTATGTTTTTCTATTTCGTGTCGAAACTCTTTGAATTTCTCAAAAGTTTCCGACTTGTGTTTCATAAGATACACATATCCATAACGCGATGCATCATCCGTAAAGGTTACAGAGTATTCATATCCACCTCTAGCCTGGCTATACATCGGCCTACATACGTTGCTATGAACGAGGGCTAATAGATCGGTGGCACGTACACCCTTACCACTAAAAGGTGTTTTAGGCATTTCGCCTAACAAACAAGATTCTCATACATCATATGAATTAGGATAAAATCCGTCCAAGTATCCATTCTTCGAAAGTGTGGATATATGAGTCTTGTTAATATGTCCCAGATGACAATGCCACATATAAGTTTCATCTGTTTTACTCAATTTGAGCCTTTTGTTTGTCATGTTATATGTTTGAGATTCATTTATATTCAAAATATAAAGACCATTATTCACAACTGCTGTACTTATCAAAATATCATCTTTATATACAAAACACCCAGTGTTCCTGATGTTGGACAATTATGACCCATAGCATCACTATTTGTACAGAACATGGTGTTGTTGTACAAATTAACTATGTGACAAGGAAATTTCTCTTTTATCATTTGTAATTCTATTCCCGGGATATATAAATGATAAAAGTCCATATGATTAGTTCCAGATTAATAAGATATGAGACAATATTAATCCACTAAGGTTTAATCATTAAAACATCCCAAGTTGGAGTATTATCGAGATTGGAAATCGATAGTGCGTAATAGACTAGTATTGCACTTGTGCGCGTTGTGGGAGCATAACGACATAGTTCTCATATATTTGGGTATTGGATACTCATGCAAGTGTAATAAGAGGTTGTGTTTATCGATGGTACGGAAACAGCTTCGCTCTGGATAGACCCCTCGGAATTCCATTGGTAGTATGACTATGTGTCTATGGAAGTCCGAATCAGGGTAGGTGTATTGGTCTTAACCTGAGACTTGCATCGCTAATACTTGCCACAATCAATATACTTTTGTTTTAGTCGTCCAGGGCTTTAACAGGTTCTGTGTACGCCTCTTCTGGGTATATTGAGAATCGTAGTGTATTGGGTGTGATGTCAAGATGGAAATATCACTTCAGTCATATGGAGATGATAGTCACGTAGGATACGGAACTGGTGCTCTTATATGCTGCAGCTATCGGGATAATATGACTAGGTCATGTTTATCCGATTATAGAGACTAGTTACCAGAGATCCGATATGTGCTTCGTACGGGGCAAACGCAATTCCAGCCCCAGGCCTAGCATGTTACATCTGATACTGGATCGTAATACGCAATACTACGTATACTACGCCTGATATAGATTACATATTCCTTTAAGGATATTTCTGGAGAATTGGGTAGGCACAGTGCTTTGCTAGAAGCCAACCATGTCTTGTAAATTGGTAAAAACGTAGTACTAGTTACGTACGTGTTCGGATAGTCCGACGACCGGATTTACTGCCAACATATCTGGGGATCTCATGGGTCACTTCCCGAAGATTCACCGATGACGTATGACTCGAACATAATTATTCTGGGATTAATTATAAGAGAGAGAGAAATTAATCTGAGATTAATTACGGAGATATTTTATCTGGGATAAAATTCTATTCAAAGAGAGAGAACGATTAATTTGGAATTAATCGATAAAATAATATATTCGATATATTATACGAAATTAGATTTCGACGCGGAATTAAAATTAGATTTTAATTCGGGCGAACGAGTTAATTTAGAATTAATTCGTTAGCGACGTGAATAGTAATTTTTCTAGGCATAATTATTTAATTAAATTTGATTTAATTACATCGCAACAGAAAATTCGTTAATTCGAAATTAGCGAACCCGAGCCCGGGAGTGTTTGCAGGCCCACTCGCATTTCAAATCAAGCGGGGCCCACAAGTCACATCATGCGTCACATCACTAGTCAACTTTATCACTTTAATATGATGGAAGTTGGTGGTTGGTGGTTGAGTGTGAAACACACTAGTGTGATGGCTTGAAAGACATTTACCATTTTTTATTATTTTGGTATTTGACTTTCATTTTAGGTAATTAGATTACACAACACAACACAAATCTCTCTCTCTCTCATTCCTCTCCTTGGCCGAAACTAGGCCTTCCATTTTCTCTCAAAGTGGCGTGAAGCTTGGCTTAACATTCTTGAAGATTTGTTGCAAATTTTCACAAGAGCTAGCACTCAAAGGGGTCATTCAAAGGTGATAGGGAAACCCATTTATGAGCATGGAATCCATTCACAAAGCTTGGAGCTTGGAGCACACAAATGGGACCTTGACCGAAACACATGGAGCACAAATAGGGCTTGGCCGAGAGCTTCAATGGAGGAGAATTTTTTTTTTTGTGTTCATCGCACCCAAAAGCAGGTCAAAGTGAGTATTTCCGCAACTTTACTTTGATGTATTCACACATTTATATGCTTAATATGATCTTGGTTTGACCTAGAAAACTCAACAATGGTATCAAAAGCCTTGATTAAGCATGAAATTGATTTACGGTAAAATATGGGTAATATTGATTTGAGCATGATTTGATGAAATTGTTTGATTGAGTACGCTTGAATGATGATAACTTAGAGTTATGCATGATTAATTTGATGAAAATTGAATTGGATTAATTTTTCCCCCAATTTGGGCTTGGCTTAAAGTTATGTATGCCCTAAAGTCATGGTGATTTTTGTTTTTTGATCATTGGATGAGTTGAAACACTTGGGATAAATTGATTTAGGATTTAATTGGATTGAAATCGAAATCGATTTATAAATCCCCAAATTGCCATGAGCTATAAGCATGGAAATGAATTGATTTCTTGATTCAATAATATTCGACATGTGTTGATGATGATAAGCATGATTAATTATGTAAATTGGTAATTTGGAAATGTTAATTTGAATAATTAATTATGGCTAATACACTTTTTAAAATTTTAATTGTGATAGTTGGAATATTGTGATTAAATTAATTGGGCTAAATTTGGAATTGGGCTTATAAATTTGTATTTGGGCTTAATGGGATTGGTTGGGCCAAATTTGGTTTAGGTTAATTGGTTGGATCCAATTGGGCCTAAAATCATTTCCATAAAGTCCAAATATAATAAAATGGGCCTTTAAAATTTTAATTGGGCCTAAATTGATTTTTGGCAAAGGGTGATTCCTTATTGGGCTTTGGTTACCAAAGTCCATGCCTTATAAATTAATTGAAAGCCCATTGGACTTGAATTAAATTGACATTGGATGTTAATTGGGCTTTGAGACCCGTAATGATTAGATTTAGAATCTAAGTCGCAAAAGGCTCATTAAAAAGTGTAATTATTTAATTTGGAATTAAATAAAGAATTAGTATTGAATACAAATTAAATTGGATTTAATGTTGTAGTTTGATATAATTCGAGAATTCGTACTTTGAGTACTTATTCTTAAAATGAGTTTGACTCGCGCAAATCAAATCGTTGTTTGAACATTGGATGGTCATTAATTTCAGATTAATTAATTGGATTAGATTGATTGAAAACATGTTTTGTGTGAATACATGGATGTGATGCATGAATAATGTATATCGGATGGATATTAGATGGGTGAGGGCAATTTTGGAAATTGCTGTAATAAATTTAGAATTTATTAAATGGACATGCGTGTCCAGCCTATTACCTCTTGATTCTTTGTATTTCTCTTCTCACCTATTCCCCTCAATGTAAATGAGGTTTCTTTAGAAGTGTTATGTAATTGGGTAGAAGTAAGATTTGTGCTAGCGGGAGAGAGGAAATGGAGAGATTTGTTCTAGGAACAAGTTGTTTTAAATATCCATCCGCATATCATTATTAATTTATTTATCGCGCCTTATTATGCTTTTAGAATGCATGTTTAAGGGTGTATGATGTGACCTAATCAAAGATAATTAATTGGTTGCCAATTACGCGAAAAACCCCCAACATATATTAAGCGTTTTTCCTTCCATTAAATGATTCATTCTCAAGATCCAAGATTGACATTGGTTTGTTGGCCAAAGTCAAAACCTTTGTCCATCGCGGATGTGTTTGAATCACGAAGGCTTTGCTCTATATCGTATGTCTTGTCCAAGTTGTGATTTGCTGGCCAAATTCAAGATCACTTCTTGACCATGGACATCGATTACGAAGCTTTCCAAGGTCAATGGGTCTCGCTTAACTGGGATCATTAAGTTTGTTGTGCCAAAGCCAAGGCTTAGTTGATTCAGAGGAAAAAGGTTAGGTAATATATTGGATATATTGGCATATATTGGATACATGTTTCGGACTTGGATGTCCACCTACTGGATCTAGGAATTGGATGAGATCCAATTGATCTACGAGATCAACCAAGTTAATTATCATACAATTTGTTGGCCAAAGTCAAGGTTGTGTGTTATTTAACGGGATCCTAGCCCACTAGGAAACAAGGTTTCCCGAGTACTCAACAGAAGGTTAGAGGCTCGCCAAAAAATAGTGGGAGACAAGTATTAAATTTGCAATTTTGTTTAGATACTTGCCAATACGCGCTCATTTTAAATTTTCGTCGTTATTTATAAATATATTAGTTGGACTAATATTTAATCGTCGTTTTAATTAAACAGTTGGACTGTATTCAAACTACTTCAATTTATAGTTGATTATATAATTGGATTGTAGTAATGAATATATTTGAATTTAACCAATCAAATTATAGTTGATTATATAGTTAGACTATAGTAATCATTATATTAAATAGTACATGAAATCGTTGATTGGATAGTTGGACTATTGAAATCAAGATAACTGAAAGATTAGCGTTTAAAACATAATCCTAGGAGAAAATTTTTTTAAACGGCTTTAATTTTCAGATTGGGAATAGAACCTCAGGATAGTCCTTGAAACTGAGAATTATTCTATTTGATAGAACAACCTCTTGGGCCTAAGCCTGGAGTTGAGCAGATAGTAGAGCATGAGTTTTGGATGACTCATGGTGATGATAACTTTAGTGCTCAAACCTTTATGCTTAATGCAATGACACTTTAATTCCGTCGTCAAACTAAAAGATTAGATCCTTATAACTTGATGATGAAATTAAAGATCTTCATAGATCTATTCTTAGATCTTAGAAGTATAAATTGTAAAAGAAGCTCTTTCGCTCGTGTATGTAAGAGGGTATATCTGTCGAGCACTAGGTGTCGCAGATGATTGCTGACATCGATCAGCTAGGTTAGCTGGGCAGTACATACGTGGCCGAGATTACCAAAGATTTGATCTTATAGTCTCTAACCGAAATCTGGGGCAGGTTCATTGTGAACCAAGAGTAAACTCTTGGAGAGTTGACGGCTATGCTCAAGGAGGCAGAGCCAGAGCTTCTAAAATGGGCAAAGGCAAAATCATCACAGTCTTCTAGGAAGACAAATGACATATCCCAAGATGTCTGCCTAAACAGTGGCAAACGGGGTCACTGGAAGTGTGACTGCCGTATGGACAAGGCATACATGAAGGAAATGAAGAGGGGCAAGGCTCCGACTTCAAGTATGTTTGTCATAAACATGTTCACTATTAGTTTCAAAATTGGATTTTGATACTAAATGTGGTACATGGATATGTACTGATGTGCGGAATTTGCTGATTAGCAGGAGACTGGCTTCAGTTGAGATTTACGTACGTAGTGGAAAACGAGACAACATTCGCTGTTTTAACCGTAGAAACCTAAGTTTAGGAACTACCCTTTGGGTGTGTACTAAAATTAGGAAACTGTTAAATTGTAACTAGTTTGACTAGAAACATTATCTCTATATCAGAGTTTAACCCGTTGCGGGTATACCTTTATATTCTAGAATACTAAAGTGTTTTATTTTATAAAGATGATATTGAGATAAACACATTATATGTGAATAACAGTATTTATATTTAGAATATAAATGAATCTAAAACGTATGACATGACAAACAAATAGCTCAAACTGAAATAATCAGATGAGACTTATTTGTGGCATTGTTGTCTGAGACACATTAAACTAGACTCATATATACACACTTTTGAAGAGTGGATACTAGGACGAATTTGATTCTATTCAAATGATGTCTACGAATCTAGTTTATTAGGCAAAGTGCCTAAAACACATTTTACTTGGTAAAAATGAAAGTGCAACAGATCTGTTAGCCTTGTTCATAGTGACGTAAGTGGGCCTATATCTAGCTAGGCTAGAGATGGATATGAATACTTCGTAACCTTTACGGATGTGGCATCGCGTCATGGTTATGTGTTTATTTTGAAACACGAATCGGAAACTTTTGATAAATTCAAAGAGTTTCGGCACGAAGTATAAAGACAGATCGGTTAAAGAATAAAATCGTCACGGTTAGACCGTGGTGGAAAATACTTAAGCTATAAGTTCCTCGACTACTTGAAAGAGTATAGTATTCTTTCAATGTGGACTCCTCCCGAACACCTCAATTGAGCGGTGTGTCCGAACGGAGAAACCAAATTTTGTTGGACATGATAAGGTTAATTATGAGTCGCTCAGAGCTACCATTTTCCTTCTAAGGATACACATTATATAGTGCAAAACTTATTTTGATAAGGTTCCATAAAAATCTGTTTGACAGACTTCATATTAGATATGAACAAGAAAGAAATCGGGTTTTCTCATTCCTGAAGATTTGGGAATGCTAGGCATATGTTTGGATTGGATAGTCCGACGACTGGATTTACTGCCAACATATCCAGGGATCTCATGGGTCGCTTCCGAAGATTCACCGATGACGTATGACTCATACATAATTAATCTAGGATTAATTATAAGAGAGAGAAAATTAATCTAGGATTAATTACAGAGATATTTTATCTGGGATAAAATATCATTTAAAGAGAGAGAACGATTAATTTGGAATTAATCTGTAAAATAATATATTCGATATATTATACGAAATTAGATTTCGATGCGGAATTAAAATTAGATTTTAATTCGGGCAAACGAGTTAATTTAGAATTAATTCACGAGCGACGTGAATAATAATTTTGCTAGGCAAAATTATTTAATTAAATTTGATTTAATTACGTCGCAATGGAAAATTCGTTAATTCGGAATTAACGAACCCGAGCCGGGAGTGTTTACGGGCCCACTCGCATTTCGAATCAAGTGGGCCCCACAAGTCACATCACGCGTCACATCATTAGTCATTCTTGTGATGGGAGTCTTGTCACTTTTTGGTGATTGATAACTTGTCAATTTTTGATTGATGTGAGTTGTTGGAAGGCTTGAATGCCTTGTACCTTTTTTGAAAATGGTAATTGGTATTAGATTTTAGAAATCCACATACACAAAACCAGCTCATCTTCTTCTCTCATTCTTCCCTCCCTCACGGCTTGGAAGCCTTTTCTCTCATTCTCCATTTTCTGAAAATGCCGAGAGTTACACAAGGAAATAGAAAGATTTGTGGAAAATTTTTCTATGATGCTAGCACATCCAATGGGTCTCACAAAGGTGATAGGGAAACCCATTCATGAGCATGGAATCACAAATCAAAGCTTGGAGCTTGAAGATCATCCATGGAGGAGCTTGGCCGAATCTTGGAGGAGATTGGCCGAACACACAAGGAGTACAAAAAGACCTTCGCCGAGAGCTTCGAGGAATTTTTTGTTGTTCTTCGCATCGCAAAAGCCGATCAAAGTGAGTATTCTGTAACTTTACTTTGATGTATTTTCACTTTTCATTCGTTTAATTGATCTTGGGATGACTTAGAAAACCCTAACAATGGTATCAAGAGCCTTGATTAAGCATGAAATTGATTTAGGGTAAATTTTGGGTAAAATTGATTTGAGCATGATTTGATGAAATTGATTGATTGAGTATGCTTGAATGATGATAACTTAGAGTTATGCATGATCAATTTGATGAAAATTGAATTGGATAATTTTTCCACAAATTATTTGGCTTGGCCGAATGGTGTTGATGCCCTAAAGTCATGGTAATTTTATTTTTTGATCATTGGATGAGTTGGAAGACATGGGATAAATTGATTAGAGATTTAATTGGATTGAAATCGAAATCAATTTTGAAAAACCCTAAATTATCGTGAGCTTATAGCATGGAAATGAATTGATTTTTTGATTCAATAATGTTGGACATGTGTTGATGATGATTAGCATGATTAATTAGTGTAATTGGTATTTTGGAAATGTTAATTTGACTAATTAATTATGTCTAATGCACTTCAATTAATTAAATTATGAAATTTGGAATTTTAGAATTTAATTAGTTGGGCTAAATTTGGAATTGGGCTTAAAATATTGTATTTGGGCTTAATGGGCTTGGTTGGGCCAAGTTGGTTTAGGTTAATTGGTTGGATCCAATTGGGCCTAAAACCATATTCATAAAGTCCAAATATAATATATTGGCCTTTAAAATTTTACTTGGGCCTAATGGGCCTAAATTGATTTTTGGCAAAGGTGATTCCTTATTGGCCTTTGGTTGCCAAAGTCCATGCCTTATAAATTAATTGAAAGCCCATTGGACTTTAATTAAATTGACATTGGATGTTAATTGGGCTTTGAGAAGCGTAATGATTAGATTTAGAATCTAAGTCGCAAAGGCTCATTAATAAAGTGTAATTATTTAATTTGGAATTAAATAAAGAATTAGTATTAAATACAAATTAAATTGGATTTATATTGTAGTTTGATATAATTCAAGAATTCGTACTTTGAGTACTTATTCTTAAAACGAGTTTGACTCGTGCAAATAAAATCGTTGTTTGAACATTGGATGGTCATTAATTTCAGATTAATTAATTGGATTAGATTGATTGATAACATGCTTTGTGTAAATACATGGATGTGATGTATGAATAATGTATATCAGATGGATATTAGATGGGTGAGGGCAATTTTGGAAATTGTTGTAATAAATTTAGAATTTATTAAATTGGACCTGTGTGTCCAGCCTATTACCTCTTGACTCTTTGTATTTCTCTTCTCACCTATTCCCCTCAATGTAAATGAGGTTTCTTTAGAAGTGTTATGTAATTGGGTAGAAGTAAGATTTGTGCTAGCGGGAGAGAGGAAATGGAGAGATTTTTTCTAGGAACAAGTTGTTTTAAATATCCATCCGCATATCATTCTTATTTTTTTATCGCGCCTTATTATGCTTTTAGAATGCATGCTTAAGAGTGTATGATGAGACCTAATCAAAGATAATTATTGGTTGCCAATTACGCGAAAAACCCTCAACATTTGTTAAGCGTTTTTCCTTCCATTGAATGATTCATTCTCAAGATCCAAGATTGGCACTGGTTTGTTGGCCAAAGTCAAGACCTTTGTCCATCGCGAATGTGTTTGAATCATAAAGGCTTTGTTCCATATCGCATGTCTTGTCCAAGTTGTGATTTATTGGCCAAAGTCAAGATCACTTCTTGTCCATCGACATCGATTACGAAGCTTTCCAAGGTCAATGGGTCCTGCTTAACTGGAATCATTATGTTTGTTGTGCCAAAGCCAAGGCTTAGTTGATTCAGAAGAAAATGGTTAGGCAATATATTGGATATATTGGCATATATTAGATATATGTTTCGGACTTGGATGTCCACCTACTGGATCTAGGAGTTGGATGAGATCCAATTGATCTTAGAGATCTACCTAGTTAAATATCATACAGCTTGTTGGCCAAAGTCAAGGTTGTGTGTTATTTAACGAGATCCTAGCCCACTAGGAAATAAGGTTTCCCGAATACTCAACAGAGGGTTAGAGGCTCGCCGAAAAATAGTGGGAGGCAAGTATTAAATTTGCAATTTCGTTGAGATACTTGCCAATACGCGCTCATTTCATTTTTCGTCATTACTCGAATAAATATATTAGTTGGACTAATATTTAATCGTTGTTTTAATTAAATAGTTGGACTGTATTCAAACTACTTCAAATTATAGTTGATTATATAATTGGATTATAGTAATCAGTATATTTGAATTTAACCAATCAAATTATAGTTGATTATATAATTAGACTATAGTAATCATTATATTCAATAGTACATTAAATTGTTGATTAGATAGCTGGACTATAGCAATCAAGATAACTGAAATATTAGTGTTTAAAACATAATCATGGGTGAAAATGTCTTTAAACGGCTTTAATTTTCAGATTGGGAATAAAACCTCAGGATAGTCCTGGGAACTGAGAAGTTATTTTATTTGATAGAATTACATCTCGGGCCTAAGACCGAAGTTGAGCAAGTAGTAGAACATGATCTTTGGAAGATTCATGTTATGATAACCTTAGTGCTCAATCCTTTATACTAGATGCAATGACACTTTAATTCCATCGTCAAAATTAAGGATTATATCCTTTTACCATGATGATGAAATTAAAGATCTTTATAGATCTATTCTTAGATCTTAGAAGTACGAATTGCAAAAGAAGCTCTTTCGCTCGTGTATGTCAGAGGGTACATCTGTCGAGCACTAGGTGTCGTAGATGATTGTTGACATCGATCAGCTAGGTTAGCTAGGCATTACCTACGTGGCTGAGACTACTAAAGATTTGATCTTATAGTCTCTACCTGAAAGCTGGGGCAGGTTCATTATGAACCAAGAGTAAACTCTTGGAGAGTTGATGGCTATGCTCAAGGAAGTAGAGCCAGAGCTTCTAAAATGGGCAAAGGCAAAATCATCACGGTCTTCTTGGAAGACAAAGGACATATCCCAAGATGTCTGCCTAAACTATGGCAAACGGGGTCACTGGAAGCGTGACTACCGTATGGACAAGGCAGACATGAAGGAAATGAAGAGGGGCAAGGCTCCGACTTCAAGTATGTTTGTCATAAACATGTTCGCTATTAGATTCAAAATTGGATTTTTATACTAGATCTGGTACATAATATATGTATTGTTGTGCAGAATCTGCTGATTAACAGGATATTGACTTCAGATGAGATTGATCTACGAATCAGAAACGGGACGAGAGTCGCTGTTTTAACTGTAGAATCTTAAGTTTAGGAACTACCCTTTGGGTATGTACTAAAATTAGGAAACTGTTATAATATACCTAGTTTGACTAGAAACATTATCTCTATATCAGAGTATAACTCGTTGCGGGTATACCTTTATTTTTAGAACACTAAAGTGTTTTATTTTATAAAGATGATATTGAGATAAACACATTAGATGTGAATAACAGTATTTATATTTAGAATATAAATGAATCTAAAACGTAAGACATGACAAACAAATAGCTCAAACTGAAATAATCAGATGAGACTTATTTGTGGCATTGTTGTCTGGGACACATTAAACTAGAATCATATATACACACTTTTGAAGAGTGGATACTAGGACGGATTTGATTTTATTCAAATGATGTCTACAAATTTAGTTTATTAGGAAAAGTGCCTAAAACACATTTCACTTGGTAAAAATGCAAGTGCCACAGATCTGTTAGCCTTTGTTAATAGTGACGTAAGTTTCTCGACTACTTGAAAGAGTATAGTATTCTTTCAATGTGGACTTGACCGGCGTAAACACACACGTATAACGCAAGCGCACGTATCGTTCAAGTAGTATAAAAATATCGATCCCACGATGACTTAATTCCTACTGTTGTTATTAATTATTGAATCTATTTATTTACAAATATCTAATTGAGGGTGAAAAGAATGATTGCTTGATTGATTTGGTTGATTGTAGTTTTACAAAATAAATAAATAAATAAAAAGACAAAAGAAAATACTAAGGAAAATAACAAAAGACACAAAGATCTGGGGTTGTAAATCATTCTAATATCTTTTAAAAGATAAAGCGATTATTTTATGTTTGTGTAATAAATCAGTTTACTAACCTGGAACACTAAATTATGCAAAAGCCTCTGTCGATGGTCAGACACAAATACCCAGTTTAACCCAATTGAACCATATGTCTATGCCAACCAAATTATCTGGATTCATTAAGTTTAAGTTCCAATTATGGCTACCCCCGCCCGACAGGTATATGTCTATCCTGTAAGGAAATCTATTAAAGGGTTATCTATCCTCAAGGAAGATCGTGGGCTATTAGTCTAAGGCTGAAACCTAAAATCCCTATGTCTAGTTCATTTTAGATTTACCACATCAATCTTATTGGTGATCAGACAACAAGAAGCATTAAGCTTAAGACTTAATAAGTAAACCTTTAAAGTACCCAAACTATAAAATAACCCCTTATAAACCGGTGATATTAGAATTCATCACAACCCCAGATAACTAACACATAACTAGGGCTAGTAAAAACTTAAAAGTAAAAGACATAAAGTAAAAGCTGAAAAGTAAAATAAAATAAAATGCTAAGGTAAAAGGAATTACTTTTACTACTACTAATTTAGATATCTCCTATAAAATAATATATAAACTTGTGATAATATTACCAATTGACCAGTCTGGCGGTATCCTGATTAAGTCAAATTAAGTCCAACCAGCCATTAAGGCGGTAATATTTGTCCATAACCAGCCATAAAGGCGGAACCAAAATTAAATTACCAACCGACCAATCTGGCGGTATCCTTGATTAGTCAGGTTTAAACCAGATTAAAATTAATTTACCAACCGACCAATATAGCGGTATCCTTTTTAAGTCAATATTTTAAAAAGTGAATATATTATTTTTAAGGGAAATTAATCTAAATAGTAACAGTAAAAGAATTACCTTTCACCCTAGCTGGAGAAGTTACCTCCTCATAGTGAATAGTAAAAACTGTAAAAAGTAAAAAGTAAAAAGTAAATTACTATTATTACAAAACGTAAATAATTATTTACAAAACTAAAAATTAAAAAAAAAACTAAAAACTAAAAGAAACTAGAGAGAGAAACTCTCTCTTTACATCAAAGAGAAGGGAGAGAGTGGTGCCACAAAATCTGAAGACTCGAGCTGAATTTATAGGCCTCGGTGGGGTTCTAGTGTCGCGACGCCAGGGTCTTGCGCGTCACGACGCTGGAACAGTGAGGCATGGCACAATGACGGCTTGACACGTGGTGATTAAGATAAGAAGATAAGGCGACACATAGCGAGGCGGCAGAAAACTCAATAATTGATGCTGACATGGCGCTGACGTGGCAAGGCGGCTGAGAGAAATTGTCGGCACCGTAGGATTGCGACATGTGGCATCACGTGTCATGCTGTGATTGGCTTATGATGACGTGGCATGTTGACTCAGTTGACCTGCTGATGTGGACGATGACATGGCAAGACGCGTGGAAGAGTTGACTCATTGACCGGATGACGTGGCGACACGTAGGCACACGTGGAAATAGTAATTGTCGGCAACGTAGGATGATGACACGTGGCACGGCGCACGTTAGCAAATCGGATGTGATGGTGACACGTGTCACGGTGCATGTTAGCAAAGTCAAACTTCTCAAATTCTGACCTGGCGCACGTTAGCAGCTCTAGTGCACTTTAGGCGTCGCGACGCGGGAATTTATTAAAATGCCTTTTTGTCCAATTTTCACTATTTTGGCCCAAATCACCTCCAGAATGTCCTGAAACTTTATTTATCTACAAAATAACACAAAACACATCAAAATATTCATAAAACCCAAGAAACTATACAAAATATTAGGTTAAATGAGTGGGAATAGTGATATAAATACCACTCATCACACCCCAAACCTAACATTTTGCTAGTCCTCGAGCAAAACATAAAATAACATAAATAAATTAACTAAGCCACTTCCGTAGGGATCACTGTTGCATTTAGCGTATGCAACAAGCCTTTAAACCCCTAGGTGTCCCTATTGGACGAGTTATAGTCTCGTGAGGGTTTACAGCAATGATACCCACAAACATTTTACAAAAGTAAAAGTAGTAGTAAAACTAATGCACACAAAAGCAAAAAGACAAGCGAAAAGAGAACAAAAGTTGTCCTCAGAGAATGTTTAGTATCAAAGTTAGAGGAACCTTCAAAATGCATATCTTTACTAAAATCCTTTTATTTGAACAACATACATAAGTCAGACTCAAAGTGTGTGTGTGAATAGTCCAATAAATAGCTTCAATTCTAAGTTATCAACTTAGTGATTTTGTCTCAATTCTCAATAGTTAATGGGTCAAACCAATCTGAGTATCTAAAATAGTTTTGTCTACCATAATCAACTCAGGTGAGGTATGTAATTTTTCTGATTTTCTGATTTTTTTCTTTCTTTTTCTTTTTCTATTTTTTATTTATATACAATATCTTCCGTCTATGTAGCGAGTGTTGGGTCGGTGACTCCCAAACCAGTTGGCTTTAGGGCACCAGGTGTTAAGACACCCCTACGGACTTAATTACCCAGACTTCAGATATAAATATATTTTTTTGCAGCATCTTCGATCCATGTAGCGAGCTTTGGGCCAGTGACTCCCAAACCAGTTGGTTTTGGGCACTAGATGTTAAAACACCCTTACAGACTTAATAACCCGGATCTTAGATGCTTTATTTTTGTACATCAGAATTTTTTTTTTTTTTTTACATACCCCACATAATAATAATTGTTGTAGACAAAAACAGATGCTCAGATAAATGGTCATTCATTAACCACCGATTATTTTAACTAGTCACTTTGTTAACTCCTTATTATCAAACTACTTATTAAACTGTTTTAATAGTGCATGCGAGTCTGATCTAGATAAGAAATTCAAATTAGGGATATAAGCGTAATTAACATTTATCTTTTCCTAAAACTTTTTAACTAAACAAACAATCAAATCATCGGACTTTTTATGGATTTTAATATTTTTGATTTTTTTTTGGATTTTCGATTTTGAAAACACACAAATAAACAAAATACGGAAATAAAATTACTAAAATTAAACAGAAATCATGCAAAAATGAAAAATTTTAACGGAATTTTGTTGCATAAATGAAAAATTTTAACTGAATTTTGTTGCATAAATGAAAAATTTTAACGGAAAGTTTTAATACAAAAGTTTTGCACCCCCAAACCTAAATTAAGCATTGTCCCCAATGCGTTCAAAACATAAACAAAAGATAGGAACAATGGTACCGAGTTTAAGCGTCAGTCTCCTCCTCGTCGCTGTCTGCCGGTGGATATGGTGGCAATTGATCCTCTCGGATTCCCACGTGCAATGCAATTTGTTGGAGCAGTTGAACCATATATCCTTGCTGCGATTCCAATCTGGCGACTCTCTCAGGTATGGTGCGAGACTGTGCTGCTCTGCGTGACTGTGAGGGTGGCTGCTGTGGAGCAGCTGTAGGTGCTGACGAAGATGGTCCGGCAGGTATCTGCCTCTCTCCTCGGAGCTGCTGTATCAGTCGGGGAGTCAGAGCTGTCATGGGCTGCATAGGTTCTTCTTGTGGGTCAACTGGAACCATACCCAAAGTGCATAAGGAAGTGATCAGGTATGGGTAATACAGTCCAGCTTGCGATTGGGTAGCAGCCCAAGCAATATTTGTAGAAATAAGCACTCCCACGTCAATGGATAGCCCCATCATCAAACAGTACAACAGAACCATCCTCTCCCTGGTGACAAAAGTGATGTGGGTACCCGGAATGAGTGATCTCGTGAGGAAGTGAAACCAAACCCTCGCATCTGGTTTGAGGAACCTAGAACTCATCTTCATGTATTCCCCACTGTTGCTCATCTCCCAAAGCATAGCATGGGGATACATAACTCATCTGTCATCTGTGAGATCTCAACCTCGTTCGTCATAGCCGTATAATCATCCCCCTCCATCTATGGGATCCCATAAAATTTATTGATCGTTACCGAGTCAAAGGAAATCTGTCTCCCCCTCACCATAACCTGATAAGCGACATGCTGAGCAGCATTCGCGTAAAATTCTCGGACAACTGTGATACACGACGGTTTGGGTTGCTGACAAAGACTCTGCCAATGTCGGTCGGAAATCATCTTGTCTATTTCCGGAAATATCCCAGGGGTAATCTCAAAGCCCCTCTCGATGATTCCCACCTTATTTCTCATCCCCTTCTCGTAGCGCTGTTCTGCAGCTGCTGAAAAAAATTTGAACCGATCAAAATCCGATTCTGCTGATGTCGAGCCCCTAGCCCTCTTCGACATTTTTCAGAAAAATCCGGCAGAGTCACCCCTGAATTTCTGATTATCCAACACAACCTAAATCTATCTCAAATGTCACAAAAACACCCCAATTCAACTCTTCGCCCCCACGACTACGAATCAAATAATCAATCAACATTTCCACAACTCAAATCACATAACCAATCATCCAAATTTTCAATCTACCAAATCAATTTTACCAAATCAAATATTTTTTATCAATTTCACCGTCAATTCCAGATTTGGCAATGGAGGATACGGATCGGCTCGGACTTGGGTTGGAGATCCGTCAATGGTCGGTCTTGTGCGGTTCTGGTGGTTCGGCTAGATGGGTGTATTGGCGGTTCTCGACCGTGCTTGTCGGTTAGTGGGTGGTGTGGTCGATTTGGGTTTTCTTGGTTCGGGCTTGATGTGTTCGGTGGATCACGGCAGTGTGGTGTGACAATAGGTTTTGCGGTTGGGTGTTCGGTCTTGGATGTAAGTGTATCGGTGGTGGTGGTTTCGGCAGATCTGTGGTTGGCAGTGGTAGTCGAAACCGGCGATGGTGAAGGTCGGCTCTGTTTGGTCTCGGCGTTTCACGGTGGTGGTGTGGTTTCGGCTTCTGGTGAATTTTGGCGATTTCACGGTAGTGGAGGTAATGGCTTCGGCTCGGCTAGGTGGTTGCTCGGTTCGATTTGGGTCTCGGTGGTTGCTCACGGTGTGGATCTCGGCTGGCAAAGACTCGGTTTGGTTGATCTCGGTGATGGCTCTCGGCTAGGGTGGAGGTTGATGGCTGTCGGTGAGTGTCGAAGGTGGATATTCCGATTGTGGAGGCTCACAGTTTCGATAATGGTGGAAGTTTGAGAGAAAATGGTGATTGCTTGGTTTTGTGAGGTTTTGGTTGAAAGAAAATGAAGTGTGAATGTAGGGGATAGAACCAGTCTCAGCATTTTAGTGCAGAAATCGAACCAGTGTCGCGACGCTGAAGTTTGCCTAGCGTCGCGACGTTAAATTTTTATTTTTTATTTTTTATTTTTTTATTTTTTTATTTTTGGCAAAACCATATCTTGCGACGGATAAATCCATAGGGACGCGTCTCAAGAGCTTACTCCTTACTCGGCCGTCTCTCCTGGATTGTCTTTACATCTTCATGATTTTGTCAAATTTTTATTTTACGAAAATCCCGCTTGCACTTGCTTTGTCCTGAAAAATTCCGTTTTTATTTTTCCTGCAAAACTAACACACAAAATTAGAAAGTTCACCAAAAATTTGAAAACAAATTACAACAAATTGCTTGGGTTGCCTCCCTTTTAGCGCTAAATTTTTTGTCTTCAGCCACGTGACCGAAATTCATCTGTTGAGGAGGTTTCAATGTCGTTTTAGATGTCCGATCAAAGACAATCCCGTGAGCGTTGCTTTTGAAGGGTCTCTTCCAACGGTAAAGTGGCAAAAATAGTTTTGTCTCATTCAGTGCTCGTGCCACCTTTTTGCTCCTTGTTGTTCCAATGATTCCTACAAAGAAAGAAAGAAAATCAGGAGGTCTCGTATGGTGCTTGACTTGGAATGGGAGTTCCATTCTGTGAAGCTTGTGGGCGATATCTTTGATTTGTACTCCCCAAAACAGCGATGTTTCTCCTGAATGCTCTGGATCTTTATTAAGGTCAGACATTTGCTCCTCCATTTGCTCTGTTTCTGTGTTCCACATTTTCTTCACAGATGTATTTTAGGATCTCAATATTTTATTCTTCATCTGTCATCTGTGAAATGCATGCTCCCAAAGTATCAACGTGAAGATGTAAAGATGTGTCTGACATTAGGTCTTCATCCTCTGATCTGAGTGAAATGATTGGCTCAGGTAGATCTTCTTCAAACATTTGCGCAATGGAAGCTCCAAGATCTTCATTTTGAGGATGTAAAGTTTCATCTTCCCTTGTTGGTGCAGTTGCAGTTGGTACAAATAGCTCAGCTTATTCATCCTCGTCAGAGTCAGAAGAATAATAAAAATCAAATTGAGACTTTGTTGGTTCAGGCTCCGGAATTGATACCTCTGATTCTTGATACTACTCAGCCTCGTCCTCTGTTATGATGTCATGATGAATCTCAGGATATTCGAAGGCTTCTTCAGTAATATTTGAATTTGCTCCATGAGGTATGTGATTCAGGTTCTCTGTTAATTGTCTAACTTGATCTGTCATTCTCTGTATAGACGTTGCTTGACTCTGAATTTGTGCATCAAATTGAGCTTCCCGTTCCTCGAACCAATCTTTGAGCATGTGAATCAACTGATCTTCCTCTGATGGTTCTGATTGTTGATGAAGATCATAGGTAGATGGTGGATAAGATGGAAAATGTGATGGTTCCTCGTACCTTGAATGATTCCAATAATTCTGCCACTCTGAAAGGTATATACATTGATCGCTCGGGTGGTTACCATCACATATTGCACATCTGCCTATTTCGTTCTGTTGAGCAAATGTAAAATTGCTTGGTTCTGGCATCCAGTGATAATCATTGGGCTGGACAACAGGCCTCAGAAAACCGGACTGTTGCTCCCAGATTGGGGTGTATCTTCTAGTAAAGCTCGTGATCTTTCAATCTCCCAGTAGTGTTCCATTTTTTTTTCAATCACCTGAAAATACAATAAAGAAATAAAAATTACAGATAAAGAAAAAGAAAATTAGATACAAGTAAATTAGATAGCTTCAAAATTAATAACTCAAGAAAAATAAGTCCCCGGCAACGGTGCCAAAAACTTGACCGGCGTAAACACACACGTATAACGCTAGCGCACGTATTGTTCAAGTAGTATAAAAATATCGATCACATGAGGACTTAATTCCTACTGTTGTTATTAATTATTGAATCTATTTATTTACAAATATCTAATTGAGAGTGAAAAGAATGATTGCTTGATTGATTTGGTTGATTGTAGTTTTGCAAAATAAATAAAAAATAAAAAGACAAACAAAAGAAAATACTAAGGAAAATAACAAAAGACACAAAGATCTAGGGTTGTAAATCATTCTAATATCTTTTAAAAGATGAAGTGATTATTTTATGTTTGTGTGTAATAAATCAGTTTACTAACCTGGAACACTAAATTATGCAAAAGCCTATGTCGATGGTTAGAAGCAAGTACCCAGTTTAACCCAATTGAACCATATGTCTATGTCAACCAAATTATCTGGATTCATTAAGTTTAAGTTCCAATTATGGCTACCCCCGCCCGACAGGTATATGTCTATCCTGTAAGGAAATCTATTAAAGGGTTATCTATCCTCAAGGAAGATCGTGGGC
The DNA here is from genome assembly GCA_019454045.1 of Zanthoxylum bungeanum. Taxonomy (NCBI): domain Eukaryota; kingdom Viridiplantae; phylum Streptophyta; class Magnoliopsida; order Sapindales; family Rutaceae; genus Zanthoxylum; species Zanthoxylum bungeanum. The sequence goes on from SKCR01017625.1 coordinate 29,547, forward strand.
TATTAAGTCTAAGGCTGAAACCTAAAATCCTATGTCTAGTTCATTTTAGATTTACCACATCAATCTTATTGGTGATCAGACAACAAGAAGCATTAAGCTTAAGACTTAATAAGTAAACCTTTAAATTACCCAAACTATAAAATAACCCCTTATAAACCGGTGATATTAGAATTCATCACAACCACAGATAACTAACACATAACTAGGGCTAGTAAAAACTTAAAAGTAAAAGACATAAAGTAAAAGCTGAAAAGTAAAATAAAATAAAATGCTAAGGTAAAAGGAATTACTTTTACTACTACTAATTTAGATATCTCCTATAAAATAATATATAAACTTGTGATAATATTACCAATTGACCAGTCTGGCGGTATCCTGATTAAGTCAAATTAAGTCCAACCAGCCATTAAGGCGGTAATATTTGTCCATAAACCAGCCATAAAGGCGGAACCAAAATTAAATTACCAACCGACCAATTTGGCGGTATCCTTGATTAGTCAGGTTTAAACCAGATTAAAATTAATTTACCAACCGACCAATATAGCGGTATCCTTTTTAAGTCAATATTTTAAAAAGTGAATATATTATTTTTAAGGGAGATTAATCTAAATAGTAACAGTAAAAGAATTACCTTTCACCCTAGCTGGAGAAGTTACCTCCTCATAGTGAATAGTAAAAACTGTAAAAAGTAAAAAGTAAAAAGTAAATTACTATTATTACAAAACGTAAATAATTATTTACAAAACTAAAAATTAAAAAAAAAAACTAAAAACTAAAAGAAACTAGAGAGAGAAACTCTCTCTTTACATCAAAGAGAAGGGAGAGAGTGGTGCCACAAAATCTGAAATATCGAGCTGAATTTATAGGCCTTGGTGGGGTTCCAGCGTCGCGACGCCAGGGTCTTGCTCGTCGCGACGCTGGAACAGTGAGGCGTGGCACAATGACGGCTTGACACGTGGCGATTCAGATAAGAAGATAAGGCGACACGTGGCGAGGCGGCTGACAACTCAATAATTGATGCTGACGTTGCGCTGACGTGGTAAGGCGGCTGAGAGAAATTGTCGGCACCGTAGGATTGCGACACGTGGCATTATGTGATTGGCTTATGATGATGTGGCATGTTGACTCGGTTGACCTGCTGACGTGGACGATGACATGGCAAGATGCGTGGAAGAGTTTACTCGTTGACCGGATGACGGGGCGACACGTAGGATGATACGTGGCACACATGGAAATAGTAATTGTCGGCAACGTAGGATGATGACACGTGGCACGGCGCACGTTAGCAGATCAGCTGTGATGGTGACACGTGTCACGGTGCATGTTAGGAAAGTCAAACTTCTCAAATTCTGACCCGGCGCACGTTAGCAGCTCTGGTGCACGTTAGGCGTCGCGACGCCAAGGCTTGCGCGTCGCGACGCGGGAATTTACTAAAATGCCATTTTTGTCCAATTTTCACTTTTTTTGCCCCAATCACCTCCAGAATGTCCTGAAACTTTATTTATCTACAAAATAACACAAAACACATCAAAATATTCACAAAACCCAAGAAACTATACAAAATATTAGGTTAAATAAGTGGGAAATAGTGATATAAATACCACTCATCAGGACTCCTCCCGGAACACCTCAATTTGAGCGGTGTGTCCGAACTGAGAAACCAAATTTTGTTGGACATGATAAGGTTAATTATGAGTCGCTCTGAGCTACCATTTTTCTTCTAAGGATACGCATTAAATAGTGCAAAACTTATTTTGAATAAGGTTCCATAAAAATCTGTTTGACAGACTTCATATTAGATATGAACAAGAAAGAAATCAGGTTTTCTCATTCCTGAAGATTTGGGAATGCTAGGCATATGTTTGGATGATTCCAAACTAGAACCCAAAATGGATAAGTGCCTAATTGTAGGTTATCTTAGGGTAACCAGAGTATAGCACTTATACAACTCACAAGAGAACAATGTAATTGTTGCTCACCATGCGATTTTCCTAAGAGGAATACCTATATGCAGTGGAAAGTGGGAGGAAAGTAAAACTCGATGAAAATCAGAGTAATACTATTCCAGTCACCAAGTCCTCAATGGAACACAAAAAGTTCATCATGGATGAAATTGTACCACAATCTTCGAATACACAAGAACCACGTTAGTCAGAGAGAGTCAGAAAATAACCTGGGAGGTATGGGTTTCTGATCTCAGCTCATTAAGACGTCAATCTTATTGAAGAAGACAAACCGACTACGTTTGAGGAAGTGATACAAGGTATCGACTATCTATTATGGCAAAATGCCATGATGTCCGAAATGAATTCCTTGTATACCAACCGAGTTTGGACACTGGTTGTTGTACCGGAAGGCATTGTGCCTATTGGTACTAAATAAGTCTTCAAGGAAGACATACATGGATGGCAACATACCAACGTACAAAACAAGGCTTGTAGCGAAAAGGTATCGTTATCAACATTGTGTCGATTATGACAGAACCTTTTATCTGTATCCATGGTTAAATCCATTTGGATAATGTTTGCTAATGCTGCATGTTTCATTTATGAAATATGGCAGCTGAACGTCAAAATCGCTTTCCTTAAACGGAAACCTTTTGGAGGATGTTTACAACATCCTGATGGTTTTGTCGTACCAAAACAAGCAAACAGGTTTGCAAGTTAATTTGATCCATTCATGGATTGAAGCAAGCATTACATTCTTGAAACCAGGGTTTTGATGTAATCATAATGGTATATGATTTTATTCAAAACGAGAATAATTCTTGTGTATATAAGGTGGTTAGTGGGAGCGCACTGACAGTGAATGTCCTAAATAATGATGATATATCTTTTCTTGGAAATGAAATTCCCATAATAATCGGTGAAAGCATGGCTTTCATGAAAATTCTACATAAAATTCTTGGGAGAAACAACCTTTATTCTAGGAATAAGGATCTACTGGGATAGATCTAAAAGTTGTTGGCACTCTCCGAGAACTCGTACATTGAAAAGATGTACGCGACCTGGTGTCTCATATGCTTTGAGCATATGGAGTCAAGATCAGGCCAATCCAAGTGATAGTCACTGGATTGATGTTAAGAACATCCTTAAGTATCTTAGAAGAACTAAGGATGCTTTCTTAAGCTATAGAGAATGAGAACTTGAAGTGACTGGGTTCACTGCTGCAAGTTTCCTAATCGATAAAAATGACTATAAGTCGTAATAAGGGTACTATATAGTTTGAATAACGGAACAGTGAGCTGGAAATATTCCAAGCAAGATACTATTGCCGAATAAACAACAAAAGCGGAATATTGCTGCAGCTGAGGCAGCAATAGAAGCACTTTGGATCTTAATAATCCTAATTAGATTAGGAATAGTTCTGTTAGCAGCTAAGCTAGGCTACAGCACAGGCTAAAGAATTAAAGGTCTCATCAACGATCCAAGTATATACTTCAACTATTCATCTGATTCGTTCAGATCATACATCGTGGCGATATGATGATCGAATAAATCGCATCAGATGATAACCTTGCAAATCTGCTGACGAAAGCAGTTTCTCAGCAGAATTTTGAGCGACCCGTACATAGTTCAAGTGTAAGACACTTGAGTGATTGGCTATAGGCCAAGTGGGAGATTGTTGGACAATTATGACCCATAGCATCACTATTTGTACAGAACATGGTGTTGTTTTACAAATTAACTATATGACAAAGGAAATTGCTCTTTTATCAATTGTTATTGGATTACCGGGATATGTAAATGATAAAAGTCCATATGATTAGTTCCAGATTAATAAGATATAAGACAGTATTAATCCACTAAGGTTTAATCATTAAAACATCCAAGGTCGGAGTATTATCGAGATTGGACATCGATAATGCGTAATAGACTAGTATTGCACTTGTGCGCATTGTGGGAGCATAACGGCATAGTTCTCATATATTGTGGGAGCATAACGACATAGTTCTCATGTAGGTTGTGTTATAAGAGAGAGAAAATTAATCTAGGATTAATTACAGAGATATTTTATCTGGGATAAAATATCATTTAAAGAGAGAGAACGATTAATTTGGAATTAATCGATAAAATAATATATTCGATATATTATACGAAATTAGATTTTGACGCGGAATTCAAATTAGATTTTAATTCGGGCGAACGAGTTAATTTAGAATTAATTCGTTAGCGACGTGAATAGTAATTTTCTAGGCATAATTATTTATTTCAATTTGATTTAATTACGTCGCAATGGAAAATTCGTTAATTCGGAATAAGCGAACCCGAGCGCGGGAGTGTTTGCGGGCCCACTCGCATTTCGAATCAAGTGGGGCCCACAAGTCACATCATGCGTCACATCACTAGTCAACTTTATCATTTTAATGTGATGGAAGTTGGTGGTTGGTGGTTGAGTGTGAAACACAGTAGTGTGATGGCTTGAAAGACATTTACCATTTTTTATTATTTTGGAATTTGACTTTCATTTTGTGTAATTAGATTACACAACACAACACAACTCTCTCTCTCATTCCTCTCCTTGGCCGAAACTAGGCCTTCCATTTTCTCTCAAAGTGGCGTGAAGCTTGGCTTCACATTCTTGAAGATTTGTTGCAAATTTTCACAAGAGCTAGCACTCAAAGAGGTCATTCAAAGGTGATAGGGAAACCCATTCATGAGCATGGAATCCATTCACAAAGCTTGGAGCTTTTAGCACACAAATGGGACCTTGAGCGAAACACCTGGAGCATAAAAAGGGCTTGGCCGAGAGCTTCAATTGAGGAGAAATTTTTTTTTTGTGTTCATCGCATCCAAAAGCCGATCAAAATGAGTATTTCCGTAACTTTACTTTGATGTATTCACACGTTTATATGCTTAATATGATCTTGGTTTGACCTAGAAAACTCAACACCTGATTACAAAGGTATACCCGCATCGTGTAAACAAGATACAAAGATGATGTTCCTAGTCAAACTAGGTACAAAATAACAGTCACCAAATGTAATTACATGCCCCGAGGGCAAATTCAAAACATAGGTTCCTACGGCCAAAACAGTGACTCTCGTCCCTTTTTCGACTCGGAGGTCGATCTCTCCTAAAGTCAATCTCCTGCTAATCTGCAGATCCTGCACATCAGTACATATGTGAGTACCACATCCATAATCAAAAATCCAATTTTTAAAACCAGTAGTGGACATGTTAATTTCAATAACAAACATACCTGAAGCCGGAGCCTTGCCCGTCTTCACTTTCTTCATGTGCGCCCTATACTCACGGCCGTCATGCTTCCAATGACCCCGTTTGCCACAGTGTAGGGAGACATATTGGGATTTGTCCTTAGTATACCCAAAAGACTGTGATGATTGGGCCTTGCCCTTTTTCTTCTTTTTCTTCACACCCTCAGAAGCCTTCGGCCAAGCCTTGGCCTTCTGGGATGTCGAAGTAAGATGAGCCTCACGCTTCTTGCCCTTCAGAAGCTCTGGCTCTGCCTATTTCAGTATTGCCATTAACTCTCCAAGAGTCTTTTCTTGGTTCATCATATTGTAGTTCATGATGAACCTGCCCCAGCAATCAGGCAGAGACTGTAAGACCAAATCTAGGGAAGTCTCGGCCTTGAAGGTAATGCCCAGCTGACCTAGCTGTTCGATGTTAGCAATCATCTGTGACACGTAGTGTTCGATAGATGTACCCTCTGACATACGCGAGCGAAAGAGCTTCTTTTGTAATTCATACTTCTGAGATCTAAGATTAGATCTACGAAGTTCCTTCAATTTCAACATCATGTTATAAGGATCCAATCTTTTGTTCTGATGAAGAAATTGAGGAGTCATTGCAGCAAACATGACAGATTGAGCGGTAAAGTTATCATCTCGATGAGTCTTCCAAAGCTCATGATCAACAGGTCGCTCAAGTTCGGGCTTAGGCCCGAAAGGTCTCTTTATAACATAGAGTAACTTCTCGGCTCCCATGAAAATCCTGAGATTCATCTCCCAATCTGGAAAATTGAAGCCGTTAAAGATATTCTCGCCCATTATTATATCTCTAACGCTAATCTTTCCAGCCATCTTGATTGCTATAGTCCAACTATCCAATCAATGATTTCGGGTACACTAAAAATGTAATGGTTACTATAGTCCAACTATATAACCAACTACAAGTGGAGTAGTGTCTTGTACAGTCTAACTGTTCAAAGAAAGCAATAAAAGATATTAGTCCAACTATATATATATATATATATATATATATATCGTGATATAATAATAAAAGAGAGCGTATTAGCAAATATTAAACGAAATTGCAAATTTAATACTGGCCTCCCACAATTTTTCGGCGAGCCTCTAACCCTCTGTTGAGTACTCGGGAAACCTAGTTTTCTAGTGGGCTAGGATCCCGTTAAATAACACACAACCTTGACTTTGGCCAACAAGCTGTATGAAATTTAACTAGGTAGATCTCTAAGATCAATTGGATCCTATCCAATTCTTAGATCCGGTAGGTTGACCTCCAGTCCAAAACATATATCCAATATATTTCCTAACTTTTTCCTCTGAATCAACTAAGCCTTGGCTTTGGCTCAACAAGCTTAATGATTTCAGTTAACCACGACCCATTGACATTGGGAAAGCTTCGTAATCCACTTCGATGTACAGAAATGACCTTGACTTTGGCCAACAAGTCACAACTTCCCAAGACATGCGATATATAACAAAGCTTTCATGGTTCAAACACATTCGCGATGGACAATGATCTTTACTTTGGCCAACAAATCAAAGCCAATCTTGGATCTTGAGAGAGAACCACTCAATGGAAGGAAAACACTTAAAATAAAAGTGAGGGTGTTTTTCGTAAATTAGCAACCAATTTATTATCTTTGATTAGGTCTCATCATACACCCTTAAGCGTGCATTCTAAAAGAATAATAAGGCGCGATAAATTAATAATGATATGCGGATGGATATATAATACAATTTATTCATAGAACAAATCGCTTTCTCTGTCCTCTCTCCCGCTAGCACTTTACATTCTTCTACCCAATTACATAATACATAAAGAAACCTCATTTACATTGAGGGGAATTGGTGAGAAGAGAAATACAATGAGATAAGGAGGTGAAAGACTGGACATGCAGGTCCAATTTAATAAATACAATATTTACAACAATTTCCAAAATTACCCACACCCAACTAATATCCATCCAATATACATTACTCATACAAATAAATCCAAGTATTCACATAAAGCATGCTGTCAATCAATCTAATCCAATTAATTAATCTTTAATTAATGACCATCCAATGTTCATACAACGATTTGATTTGCGCGAGTCCAACTCGTTTGAGAATAAATACGCAAAGTAAGTATTCTTGAATTATATCGAACTACAATTTTAAATCCAATTTAAATTGTATCCAATACTAATTCATGTTTAATTCCAAATTAAATAATTACACTTGTAATAGTGCCTTTTAAGACTTGGATTCCAAATCCAATCCAAATGGGTCTCAAATGCCCAATTAGCATCCAATGTCAATTCAATTAAAGTCCAATGGGCTTTCAATTAATTCTTTAGGCATGGGCTTTGGCCATTATGGATCAAACCCAAAATGCCATGGCCCAATTAGGAATCACCTTATGCCAAAAATCAATTTAGGCCCATTAGGCCCAATTAAATTATTTAAGGCCCAAAAGTCATATTTGGACTTTATGGAAATGGTTTTAGGCTCAATTGGATCCAACCCAATTGTCCAAAACCATACTTGGCCCAACCAAGCCCATTAGCCCAAATACAACAAATTGGATTAATATATTATTCCAAATTTTACACTAATCCAATTAAAGTGTAATTAACACAATTAATTAACTAATCTAATATTTCCAAAACATTAATTAATCATGCTTTACTTTCAATTCATGTCCAACACAAATTGAAGCAAAATCAATTCTTCCAACATGCTTCATACTCACGACAATAGCAAGAAATAACATCCAATTTTGATTTCAATCCAATTAAATCAATAATTAACATTCATTTCATGCATTAAACACATCCAATTGTCTAATTTCCAAAAATCACCATGAGATAATCTTAGGGCATGCATTCGGCCAAGGTAAGATTTTAGGAAAAAATTAATCTAATCCATTTTTCACAATCCAATCATGCATAACTCCATGTTACCATCATCCAACATTAACCAAACAATCAATTTAGAAATTTATAAGCTCCAAGCAAAATCCCAAAATTAAAGTGTATAAACCCTAGAATTCAAATCTGTTGGTTTGCTCTAAGCTTCCCAAGATCATAAATCAAGCATGAAACAAGTATGAATACAATCATAGGAGGTGCGGAAAAACTCACATTGATCGGTTGGATGCGGTTGAAGATGCAAAACGTATTGCCCTCTCCATGCTCGGCAGTGGGCTGCTCGGTGGTGGACTGCACGGCAGTGGCTTGTCTTCCTCCTCCAAGAAACGGCCAAGGGTGATCCTCCATGGAAGCTCCAAGCTTCACAAGGTGATTCCTTGCTCATGAAAACACTGCCTTATCACCTTTGTATGCCTCCTAGGGTGTGCTAGGACTTGTGATGTTCTTTGCCACAAAAATCATCACATCTCTTCTTGCCATTTTCGGTCAAACCAGAAGAAGAAAAACAGAAGAGAAGAGGCGGTCCAAGACCGAGAGAGAAGAGAATGAGTGTTTTTGGCTCCAAAATGTTGTAAAACCGTAAAAGGAGAGAGAGTGAAATAAAAAAAATGTAAATGGGTTTTATAATTTCCAAAATTAATAAACCACTTACCAATTTTTAATTTCAAAAAGCAAGCATTTAATGCCTTTCAATCATCTCACATCAACTCACATCAATCAATCAAATGTCACATCACTCAAAGTGACATGTGATTTGACGGTTGATGTGACTTGCGATTTGACGCTTGATTTGACTTGCGTGCCGCACTCGAATTCGAAATGCGAATGCGCTCGCAAATAATCTCGGGCTCGGGTTCGCTAATTCCAAATTAACGAATTTTTCCGTTGCATCGTAATTAAATGATTACGCCTAGCAAAATCACTATTCATGTCGCTAACGAATTAATTCTAAATTAATTCGTTCGCCTAAATTAAAATCTAATTTTAATTACGAGTCGAAATCCAATTTCGTATAATATATCAAATATATTATTTTACCGATTAATTCCAAATTAATCGTTCTCTCTCTTTAATTGATATTTTATCCCAGATAAAATATCTCCGCAATTAATCCCAAATTAATTTTCTCTCTCATTAAATTAATCCCAGATTAACTAAAGTATGAGTCATACGTCATCGGTGAATCTTCGGGGAGCGATGAATGAGATCTCTGGATATGTTGGCAGTAAATCGGGTCGTCGGACTATCCGAACACGTAAGTACCTAGTACTACGTTTACACTGATTCACAAGACAAGGTTGGCTTCTAGCAAAGCGCCATGCCTACCCAATTCTCCAGAAACATGCTTACAGGAATAAGCTATCTATATCAGGCGTAGTATACGTGGTATTTCGTATTTCGATCCAGTATCAGATGATCACGTGCTAGGCCTGGGGCTGGAATTGTGTCTGCCCCGTACGAAGCACATGTCGGATGTCTGGTAACTAGTCTCTATATCGGATAACTATGACCTAGTAATATTATCCCGATGACTGCAGTACTTAAGAGAACCAGTACCGTATCCTACGTGACCATCATCTCCATATGACTGGAGTAACCACTTCCGTCTTGACATCACCCCACCCAACATTACGATTCTCAATATACCCAGCATTAGCGTACACAGAACCTGTTAAAGCACTGGACGACCTCAACCAAAGTATATTGATTTCCCAAGTATTAGCGATGCAAGTCTCAGGTTAAGACCACATACACCTACCCTGATTTCGGACTTCCATAGACACATAGTCATACTACCAATGGAATTTCGATGGGGTCTATCAGAGCGAAGCTGTTTCCCGTACCATCGGTAAAACACAACCTCCTATTACACTTGCATGAGTATCTTATACCCAAATATATGAGAACTATGCCGTTGTGCCCTCACAACGCGCACAAGTGTATTATAGTCTTTTACGTTATTTATCGATCTCCATCTCTCGATAATACTCTGACTAGGGATATTTAATGATTTATAGTTCGTGGACTGATACTGTCTCATATTATTCTTCGTCCAGGAACAAATCACATAGGGACCCTCTCATCATTTATACATCATCTAGGTGATCTAATCACAAATGATAAGAGTGCAATCTCCTTTGTCACATAGTTAATTTGTACAACAACACCATGATCTGTACAACTAGTGACGCTATGGGTCATAATTGCCAACAATCTCCCACTTGGCCTATAGCCAGTCACTCGAGTGCTTGACACCCGAACTATGTACAGTTCGCTCAAATTGCTGAGAAAAGGTTGTCGTCAGCGGATTTTCATGATTATCGTCTGATGCGATTTATTCGATCATCACATCGCCAAAATGTATGATCCGAACGAATCAGATGAATATCGAAGTATTTATCTGGATCGTTAATGAGACCACTAATTCTTTAGCATGTGCTGTAGCCTAGCTCAGCTGCTAAAAGAACTATATCTAATCTAATTAGATTTGTTTATCGACCCAGAAGGCTTCTATTGCCGCTTCAGCTGCCAGCAATAACCCGCATTTGTTGTTTACTCGGTAACAGTATCTTGCTTGGAAAATTTGCAGCTCACTGTACCGTCATTCAAACTGTATAGTACCGTTTGCGACTTATAGTCGTTTTTATCGGTTTAGGAAACTTGCTACAGTGATCCAAGTCACTTCAAGTTCTCCATCTCCACAGACTAAGACAGCATCCTTAGTTCTCTAAGATACTAATGGATGTTCTTAACATCAATCCAGTGACTATCACTCGGATTGGCCTGTTTGTAAATCCATATGCTCAAAGCGTATGAGACACCAAATAGCGTATATTTTTCAATGTACGATTCCACGGAGAGTTTTCGAAAGCCAAGCTTTCACCGATAGTTATTTTATGGGAATATCATTCCAAGAAATGACGTATTATCATTATTTTATAGGACAACCACTTTTAGTGCGCTCCGACTAACCCTCTTATATACACAAGAATCATTTTCGTTTTGAATTAAATCATAAACCATTATGATTACATCAAAACGACGATTCCAAGAACATATGCTTGCATCAATCCAAACATGGATCGAATAACTTCAAACCTTGTTAGCTAGTTATGGTACGACAAAACTGACAGGATGTTGTAAACATCCTCCAACTGGTTTCCTTTTCAGGAAAGAGATTTTCCCGTTAAGCTGACATATTTCATAAATGAAACATGCAACATTAGCAAGCATTATCCAAATGGATTTACCGTGGCAACAGGTAAAAGGTTGAATCGTAATCAACACAATGTTGATAACGATACCTTTCCGCTAAAAGCCTAGCTTTATACGTTGGTTTGTTGCCTCCATGTATGTCTTCCTTGAAGACTTATACAGTACCAATAGGCACAATGCCTAGTGGTACCAAAACTTGTATCCAAACATAGTTGATATACATGGAATCCATTTCGGACTCATGACACTTTGTCATAATAGGGAGTTGATACCTTGTATCATTTCCTCATACGTCGTCAGTTGGTATTCCTCAAGAGATTGACATCTTTACGAGGTGAGATCAGAAACCCATACCCCAGGTTGTTTTCTGACTCTCTCCGACTTACGCGGTTCTTGTGTATTCGAAGATTAATGGTAATAGTTTCATCTTTGATGAACTATTTTGTGTTCCATTAGGAATCAGTGCATTAGAATAGTATTACTCCGATTTTCATCGAGTTTTACTATCCTCCCATTTACACTGCATATAGGTATTCCTCTTAGGAAAAACCGCATGGTGAGCAACAATCTATTTGTTCTCTCGTGATTTGTATAAGTACAATACTTATTGTATCCCTAGGATAACCTACAATTGGCACTTATCCAATTTGGGTTTTAGTTTGGTATCATCCAAACATATGCCTAGCATTCCCAATTTTCAGGAGTGAGAAACCCGGTTTCTTTCCCGTTCATATCTAATATGATATCTGTCAAACAGATTTTTATGGAACCTTATTCTAAATAAGTTCTTGTTGTTGGATAATATGACCCATAGCGTCACTATTTGCACAGATCATGTGTTGTTGTAGCAAATTAACTATGTAATAAAGAAATTGCACTCTCATCATTTGTGATTAGATCACCATAGATATATAAATGAAGAGAGGTCCCTATGATTAGTTCCTGGATTGAGATGATATGAGACAGTATCAGTCCACGAAGGATTAATCATTAAATATCCCTAGCCGTAGTATTATCGAGACTGGACATCGATAATGCGGATAGGCTAGTATTGCACTTGTGTGCGTTGTGAGGGCACAACGACATAGTTCTCATATATATAAGTATTGGATACTTATGCAAGTGCGATAGGAGGTCGTGTTTCACCGATGGTACGGGGAAACAGCTTCTCTCTGGATAGACCCCTCGGAATCCCATTGGTATTATGAATATGTGTCTATGGGAGGCCGAAATAAAGGTAGGTGTGTATAGTCTTAACCTGAGACTTGCATCGCTAATACTTACGATAATCGATAAACTTTGGTTTTGGTGGTAGGGGACTTTTAACAAGTTCTGAGTACACCACTTCTGGGTTTATCAGAGAGTCGTAGAGTATTGGGTGTGATGTCAAGACGGAAGTGTCACTTCAGTCATATTGGAGTTGATGTCACGCAGGATACGGTACTAGTGCTCTTGAGTGTTGCGCAACCAATCGGGATATTGTGACCAGGTCATGTATATCCGATTATAGAGACTATGTTACCAGACATCCGATATGTGCTTCGAACGGGGTAGACACTTATCCAGCCCCAGCCCTAGCACGTGATTATCCGATACTGGAACCGATATACACAATACTACGGTATACTACGCTTGATACAGATCTATATATTCCTGTAAGAATATTTCTGGAGAATTGGGTAGGCATGGCGCTTTGCTAGAAGCCACCTTGTCTTGTAAATCGATATAAACGTAGTACGAGGTACTTACGTGTTCGGACAGTCCGACGATCGTATTTACTACTACCAAGATATCCGGAGATCTCATGGTCGCTTCCTGAAGATTCACCGATGACGTATGACTCGCACTTTGATTAATCTGGGATTAATTAGAAGAGAGAGATAGAATTAATCTGGGATTAATTCGATGAGAGAGAAAATTAATCTGGGATTATTGCGGAGATATTTTATCTGGGATAAAATATTAATTAAAGAGAGAGAACGATTAATTTGGAATTAATCGATAAATTAATATATTCGATATATTAATCGAAATTGGATTTTGACGCGGAATTAAAATTAGATTTTAATTCGGGCGAACGAATTAATTTAGAATTAATTCGTTAGCGACGTGAATAGTGATTTCGCTAGGCGTAATCATTTAATTACGACGCGACGGAAAATTCGTTAATTTGGAATTAGCGAACCCGAGCCAGAGAGTGATTGCGAGCGCATTCGCATTTCGAATTCGAGCGCGGCACGCGAATCACATCAAGCGTCAAATCGTTTGTCACATCATGCGTCAAATCAATTGTCACTTTGAGTGATGTGACTTGACAACATGTCACTTTATTAAAGTGATGTGATGTGACTTAAAGTTAAAAGTAAAAGTGATGGAATATGAAAAGGTTTGGAATATATATATGTTTTATTTATTTTTGGAAAATAAATGAATAATATATATTACTTTTTCCTTTTTCCCTTTTACATTATTCGGTCCTCTCTCTCTCCAACATGCAAGGCATACGGTTTCTCTCATTTTCCCTCTCTTTTTCTTCTTCTGCATCTCACGGCTTCACTGCCGATTCTTCATCAAATTTGTTCTGGTTTGACCGAGCATTTGAGAAGCAAAAGAAGAATACAAGTGCTAGCACACACCATGAGTGATACATAGGTGATAGGGAAGTGATTCTTTGAGCATGGAAGTTTGAAGCTTGGAGCTTCAATGGAGTCTTCAATGGCCGAAAATGGAGGAGACTTTCACAGCCCCAACCGTGCGTTCACTGCAGTTCCAGAAGTCATTGCCGAGCTTGGAGGGAGGCAAAAATCGCACCATGTTCTTCATTTCATCAAAACCGTTCAATGTGAGTTATGTTTCCGCCTTACTCCTTTGTTGTGTTCATACTCGGTTTTTATGCTTGATTTGTTGATCTTGGGACTTGATTTAAAACTCCAACACTTGTACTGTTTAAAGCTTATCCGTTGAAGGAAATGGTAGCTCAGAGCGACTCATGATTGGCCTTATCATGTCTAACATAATTCGGTTAGTCATTTCGGACACACCGTCAAATTGACGTGTTCCGGGAGGAGTCCTTATTTGAAAGAATACTATACTCTTTCAAGTATATTAGAAAATTATTGCTTAAGTATTTTCCATTACGGTCTTACCGTGATGGTTTAATACTTTAGCCGATCTGTTTGTCTATTTCGTGTCGAAACTATAAAAGTTTCCGATTTGTGTTCTTCAAAAGAAACACATAACCATAACGCGATGCCATATCCGTATAGGTCACGAAATATTTATATCCACATCTAGCCTAGCTAGACATGGGCCCATTTGTTTCACTATGAACTAGGGCTAACAGATTGGTGGCATTTACACTTTTACCAAGTAAATAGTGTTATAGGCACTTTACCCAATAAACTAGATTCGTAGACTTTATTTGACTGGAATCAGATCAGTCCTAGTACCCACTCTTCAAAAGTACGGTATACGAGTCTTGTTTAATGTGTCCCAGACGACATTGCCATGTTTTAAGTTTCAACTGATCAAATCAGTCTAAGCTATTTGTTCGGCTTGTTATATGTTTGAGATTTTATTTATATTCAAAATATAAATACTGTTATTCACATCTAATATGTTTATCTTAATATCATCTTTATATGATGAAACACTTTAGTGTTCTAAAATATAAAGGTTCACCCGTAGCGGGTTGAACACTGATATAATGATAATGTTTCTAGTCAAACTAGTTACATAATAACAGTTTCCTAAGTTAAGTACACACATGAGGGTAGTTCCTAAACTTAGGTATCTACGGTTAAAACAGCGACTTTCGTCCCGTTTCCAATTCGTAGATTAATCTCTATTGAAGTCAGTATCCTGTTCAAAACAGATTCTAAACATCAGTACATATTTTATGTATCACACTAAGTATCTAAAATATAATTTTAATACTAGTAGTGAACATATTTATGACAGACATATTTGAAGTCAGAGCCTTGCTCGTCTCCAATTGCTTCTTGGGATATGTCCTTTTATCTTCCTAAAAGATTATAATGATTTTGCCTTTGCCCTTTTCCACACTCCAGAAGCCTTTGGCCAAGCCTTGGCCTTCTAGAATATCGAAGTAGGGTGCGTCTAGCGCTACTTGCCTAATTGCAAAGTTTGACTTTGTCTCCTTGAGAACAGTCATTAACTCTCCAAGAATAATTTATTACAATTTTTACTTCTAAAATCTAAATATAGATTTATGAAGATTCTTCAATTTCAATATCATATTTTAAGAATCTAATCCTTAGTTCTGATAAAGAAATTAAGGAGTCTATATGACAAGTATAATGGATTAAGCACTAAAGTTATCATTACATGAATATTCCAAATATCATGTTCCACTTATTTGCTTAACTCCAGGCTTAGGCCTAATATGTTATTTTATCAAATAAAGTAACTTATATAGTTTCCAGGACCATCCTGAAACTTTATTCCTAATTTGAAAATTAAGTCGTTTAAATACATTTTCACCCAGGATTATGTTTTAAACACTAATCTTTCAATTATATCTTGATTCTAATAGTCCACTATTTAATCAACGATTTGTGGTACTATATATATAATGATTATTATAGTCCAACTATGAAATCAAATATAATTTAAATTAATTAACCTCAATTACATTGATTACTATAATACAATTAAAAATCAACTGTAATTGAAATTAATTAATTCAAATATATTGATTACTATAATCCAATTATATAATCAACTATAATACAGTCCAACTGCTTTTTAAAACAACAATTTAAATATTAGTCCAACTAACATTTAATTGATTTTACGAATGATATTATTTGAGCGCGTATGGCGAGTAATTGAACGAATATTGCAAATTCAATTCTTGCCTCCCACTATTTTTCGCCGAGCCTCCAACCCTCTGTCGAGTACTCGGGAAACCTTGTTTCCTGGTGGGCTAGGATCCCGTTAATATCACACAATCTTGACTTTGGCCAACAAATTGTATGATAATTAACTAGGTAGATCTCTAAGATCGATTAGATCCAATCAAATTCCTAGATCCGGTAGGGGGACATCCAACTCCGAAACATATATCTTATATATGCCAATACATCCAATGTATTACCTAACCTATTTCCTCTGAATCAACTAAGCCTTGGCTTTGGCACAACAAACTTAGTGATCCTAGTCAAGCGCGACCCATTGACCATGGAAAGCTTCGTAATCAATGTCGATGGACAAGAAGTGATCTTGACTTTGGCCAACAAACCACAACTTGGACAAGACACTGATATGGAACAAAGCCCTCGTGATTCAAACACATCCTCGACAGACAAAGGCCTTGACTTTGGCCAACAAACCGGTGTCGTCTTAGATCTTGAGTAAGAATCACTCAAAGGAAGGAAAAACGCTTAATATTGAGCGAGGGTTTTTCGCGTGCAAATTGGCAACCAATTTATTATCTTTGTTAAGGTCTCATCATCATACACCCTTAAACATGCATTCTAAACACATAATAAAGCGCATATGAAAAATAATAATGATATGCAGATGGATACTTTACATTGATCCTAGATCAAATCTCTCTTTCACTCTCCCGCTAGCACAAGTATCACTTCTACCCGTTACACTACACTTCTAAAGAAACCTCATTTACATTGAGGGGAATAGGTGAGAAGAGAATTCAAAGAAATATGAGGTAATAAGGCTGGACACGCAGGTCCAATTAATAAATCAAATTTATTACAATTTCCAAAATTGCCCCACCCATCTAATATCCATCTGATATACATTATTCATGCATCGCAACCATGTATTCACACAAGCATGTTATCAATCAATCTAATCAAATTAATTAATCTGATAATTAGTGATCATCCAATGTTCAAACAATGATTTGATTTTTGTTCGAGTCAAACTCGTTTTGCGAATAAGTACTCAAAGTACGAATTCTCAAATTAAATTAAATTACATAATTAAATCCAATTCAATTTGTATTTAATTCTAATTCGCTATTTAATTCCAAATTAAATACTACACTTTATTAATGAACTTTTACGACTTAAATTCCAAATTTAGTCGCTACGGGTCTCAAAGCCCGATAAACGTCCAACGTCAATTTAATTAAAGTCCAATGGGTTTTTAATTAATTTCTTGAGGCATGGACTTTTGGTCAACTCGGGTCAAACTGATAACCAAAATCCAATCCGGGAGTTACCCCATAAGCCCAGAAATCAATCTTGGCCCATTAGGCCCAATTAAACTTTAAAGGTTCACTAAGTCACATTTGGGCTTTATGGAAGCGGTTTTGGGCCCAATTGGATCCAACCAATTTCGCCTAAACCCAACTTTGTAAAACAAAGCCCAATAAGCCCAATAACAACTTTAAAAGCCCAAATCCAATTTAAGCCTAATTAATTAAAATACAAAAATTCCAAATTTCACATTCTAATTAACCAAAGTGTATTGCATTATTAATTACCCAAATCAATATTTCCAAAACACCAAATTTGTACAATTAAACATACTTATCATCATCAATTAGTGTCCAACACATTTGGATCAAAATCAAACCCAATTACCCATGCATAAAGTCTCGGCCAAGGAGGATTTTATATCCAATTTCAAATCCAATCCAATTGAACCAAATTAAACATTAAATCAACATCCCTAACATGATTCTAACTCATCCAATGAATCAAAAAATCAAAATTCCAAGACAATTTAGGGTTATCATTTTCGGCCAACACAAGCAAATTGGGGAAAATTATTCCAAACACTTTTTCATCAAATTGATCCAATCAATCATCAATTCAACAACATTTAAGCATACAAATTCATCCAATTTCATTAAATCATGCCCAAATTCGTTTTGCCCAATTTCAACCCTAAAATCAATTTCATTCTTTCAAAGGCTCAAGATACCATTGTTGGTTTACTCTAAGCTTCCCAAGATCATAAATCAAGCACGAAACAAGTATGAATACAATCATAGGAGGTGCGGAAAAACTCACATTGATCGGTTGGATGCGGTTGGAGATGCAAAACGTACTGCCTTCTCCATGCTCGGCAGTGGGGTGCTCGGTGGTGGACTGCACGGCAGTGGCTTGTCTTCCTCCTCCAAGAAACGGCCATGGGTGATCCTCCATGGAAGCTCCAAGCTCCAAGCTTCACAAGGTGATTCCTTGCTAATGAAAACACTGCCCTATAGCCTTTGTATGCCTCCTAGGGTGTGCTAGCACTTGTGATGTTCTTTGCCACAAAAATCATCACATCTCTTCTTGCCATTTTCGGTCAAACCAAAAGAAAAACAGAAGAGAAGAGGCGGTCCAAGACCGAGAGAGAAGAATGAGTGTTTTTGGCTCCAAAAGGTTGTAAAACCGTAAAAGGAGAGAGAGTGAAATAAAAAATATAAATGGGTTTTATAATTTCCAAAATTAATAAACCATTTACCAAATTTTAATTTCAAAAAGCAAGTATTTAATGCCTTTCAATCATCTCACATCAACTCACATCAATCAATCAAATGTCACATCACTCAAAGTGACATATGATTTGACGCTTGATGTGACTTGCGATTTAACACTTGATTTGACTTGCGTGCCGCACTCGAATTCGAAATGCGAATGCGCTCGCAAATAATCTCGGGCTCGGGTTCACTAATTCCAAATTAACGAATTTTCCGTTGCGTCGTAATTAAATGATTACGCCTAGCGAAATCACTATTCACGTCGCTAACGAATTAATTCTAAATTAATTCGTTCGCCTGAATTAAAATCTAATTTTAATTCCGCGTCTAAATCCAATTTCGTATAATATATCAAATATATTATTTTACCGATTAATTCCAAATTAATCGTTCTATCTCTTTAATTGATATTTTATCCCAGATAAAATATCTCCACAATTAATCCCAGATTAATTTTCTCTCTCATTAAATTAATCCCAGATTAACTAAAGTGCGAGTCATACGTCTTCGGTGAATCTTCGGGGAGCGACCCATGAGATCTCCGGATATGTTGCCATTAAATCGGGTCATCGGACTATCCGAACACGTAAGTACCTTGTACTACGTTTACACCGATTCACAAGACAAGGTTGGCTTATAGCAAAGCGCCATGCCTACCAAATTCTCCAGAAACTTGCTTACAGGAATAAGCGATCTATATCAGGAGTAGTATACGTGGTATTGCGTATTGCGTATTTCGATCCAGTATTAGATGATCATGTGATAGGTCTGGGGCTGGAATTGTGTCTGCCCCTTACGAAGTACATGTTGGATGTCCGGTAACTAGTCTCTATATCGGATAACTATGACCTAGTCATATTATCCCGATGACTGTAGTACTTAAGAGAACCAGTACCGTATCCTACGTGACCATCATCTCCATATGACTGGAGTGACACTTCTGTCTTGACATCACACCCAACACACTACGATTCTCAATATACCCAGCATTGGCGTACACAGAACCTGTTAAAGCCCTGGATGACCTCAACCAAAGTATATTGATTGTCACAAGTATTAGCGGTGCAAGTCTCAGGTTAAGACCAAATACCCCTACCCTGATTTCGGACTTCCATAGACACATTGTCATACTACCTATGGAATTCCGAGGGGGTCTATCCAGAGCGAAGCTGTTTCCCATACCATCGGTAAAACACAACCTCCTATTATACTTGCATGAGTATCATATACTCAAATATATGAGAACTATGCCGTTGTGCCCTCACAACGCACACAAGTGTAATACTAGTCTTTTACGTATTTATCGATGTCCAATCTCGATAATACCCTGACTAGGGATATTTAATGATTTATCCTTCATGGACTGATACTGTCTCATATTATTCTCCGTCCAGGAACAAATCATAGGGACCTCTCATCATTTATACATCTAGGTGATCTAATCACAAATGATAAGAGTGCAATCTCTTTTGTCACATAGTTAATTTGTACAACAACACCATGATCTGTACAAATAGTGACACTATGGGTCATAATTGTTCAACAAAATCAATTTTAGATGGCTCATGATACCATTGTTAGTGTGTCATACACATGCCAATGATCTCTAAACAAGATCGTGTGTGAATTATCAAGATAAGTTACAGAATACTTACATTGATCGGTTGGAAAATTCAAAAAATTCCTTTGGATGTAGAAGCTCCAAGCTTTGAGATGAGTTCCAAACCATTGGGTGAGTTTCCCTATCACCTTAAATTAATTCCCAAAGTGCTAGCTTTCACAAATTTTTGAAGCAAAAATTACCCTCCAAGGAAAAGAGAGGATCAACAACGAGAAGGAAAAGAGATGGATGAATAGTCACATTGACTTTAGGTTGTTGTATGTTTAAATAATCCAATCACTATTGCCAACTACTCACATCACATGTCAAACACTTGATGTAAGTTGTGGGTCCCACCTCTTTCAATTCCAAATTTAAGTTGGCTCACACAACACGACTTTGGGCCGGGTTCGTTTAATCTGATTAAATAAATTTTCTGTCGCTAAATAATTAAATCCAATTTAATTAAATAATTATGCCTCGCAAAATTATTATGATAATCGCTTACGAATTAATTCCAAATTAATTCGTTCGCTTGAATTAAAATCCATTTTAATTCCGTATTGAAATCCAATTTCAATTAATATATCCAATATATTATTTTAGCATAAATAAATAAATTAAATAGAAAAATCCAATTTAACTATTAAATTTATTTTATCGATTAATTCCAAATTAATCGCGTTCTCTCTTCTAGACGAATTAATCCCAGATTAATTTTTGCCGTAATTAATCCTAGATTAATTTTCTCTCTCATAATTAATCCCAGATTAATTATGTTCAAGTCAAATGTCATTGGTGAATCTTTGGCAAGCGACCCAAGAGATTCCTGGATATGTTGGTAGTAAATACGATCATCGGACTATCCGAACACGTGCGTACCCCGTACCACGTTCTCACCGATTTACAAGACATGGTTGGCTTCTAGCAAAGCACCGTGCCTACCCAATTCTCCAGAAATATTCAACGAGGAATATATAATCTGTATCAGGCGTAGTATACAAAGTATCGCGTAATACGATCCAGTATCGAATGTCACATGCTAGGCCTAGGGTTGGCTCTATGTCTGCCCCGTACGAAGCATATATCAGATCCCGCGTAACTAGTCTCTATAATCGGATAATCATGACCTAGTCATACTATCCCGATAGCTACAACATTTAAGAGTACTACTACCGTATCCTGCGTGATCATTATCTTCATATGACTGAAGTGATACTCCCATCTTGACATCACACCCAATACACTACGATTCTCAGTAAACCCAACAGAGGCGTACACAGAACCTGTTAGAGCTCCGGACGACCAAACCAAAGTATATTGATTGTCGCAAGTATTAGTGATGCAAGTCTCAGGTTAAAGATTACATACTCCTACCCTGATTCAGATTCTCATAGGCACATAGTCATACTACCAATGGAATTTCGAGGGGTCTATCCAGAGCGAAGCTGTTCCCGGTCCAACGGCTAACAGAACCTCTTATTACGCTTGCATAAGTATCCAATACTTAAATATATAAGAACTATGACGTTAAGCTTCCATAACGCACACAAGTGTAATACTAGTCTATTCCGCATTATCAATGTCCAATCTCAATAATACTACGACCAGTGATATTTAATGATTAAACTGTTCGTTGATTAATACTGTCTCATATCTTATTAATCCGATTTAACCATATGGACTTTTATCATTTATATATCCATGTAATCCAATTATAAAATGATAAAATAGCAATTTCCTTTGTCACATAGTTAATTTGTACAAAAACACCATGTTCTTTACAAATAGTGATACTATAGGTCATAATTGTCCAACAATGAGATGATTGGGAGTGTGATATGAAAGTTAGGATATGTTGAAATATTGTGTTGAAATGAAATGCGATTTGGGGATAACCTTGGAAGAAACAAAAATATGGTCCTGGAAACGCGCGTCGCGACGCAAACGAGGCATAAGCATGGGTTTTTTTAACAAGGCAACGTCGTGACGTAGACTGGCCGGCACAACACTTAGGAGGGGATGATTCAACTAGGATAAGAGATTTAATTTAGTTTGAACTATGTTTTATAACTTATGATTCTAACCCAGTTTATTACACATAGATACTTATCAGGAGCCGCGTTCTCCCCCAGCGACGTGAATGAGACTTGACCAAACTTTAAATCTGTGAGTGGATGCTTTTTCTTTCAAAGTTGATTTGTATTCAGTTGTTATTGATTCAGATTTATTATAAATGTTTTAGGGCGTTAGCCTTATTGATTATCAGTTATTTCTTATGCAAGTAAGTTTAGAAATTTTTAAATTTTAAAAGCATAAGTTTTATGTAGTTTTTCGAGGCATGGGGGAAAAATCCACCTCAGCTCTGACTTATGGAATTGGCGAACATAGAACGTGTGCACACGTAGTTCAGGGCTAGGGGGATGGCGATACATAATGCCCTTAGACCGTACTATCAGGGTCAGGTAGTAGCATGGATTAGTACTACCGACTCTAGTTCAATGGCATGAGGGACGGCGATAGGTAATGCCCTAAGACCACTAGTTAGGCGTATGGGGAGACGGCGATACGTAACGCCCCCATACATCAGGTTTTCCACAGTATCAGAGATTTTCACAGGAAGTTTTCAGAAAAAGGTTTTCTCCAGCTTAAAAGAAAAGAATCAGTTTTCAAACAAAGTTTTCAGAAGCATCTTAAGAATAAATGATTTTACTCTGATGTACTGATTTGGCTTCTTGTTTATGTAGCTCCACTTACTGAGATCCTCAGGACTAACTCCCCCACCACTTCCCAGTTCTTTTCCAGGATTTTTCTTTTGGTGAGCCACGTGCTACTTTTGGAGACCCAGTTCGAGGATAAATATTATACTGCAGTCACTAACCATGAGGTCCATCTTTCCAGATTTATATTCATGTAGAATGTAGTGCTCTGGGATGTCATTTTGTTGTATCATTGACATATGTTTGACGTTGTACATATACTTTATACACTCTCAGACATGTATATATATATATATTTTGCATAATGATTTCACATTTTAGTCTATTATAAGTCTTTTTGTTTGCAAGTGTGGCAATTATGGGTTTGCACAGTAGTAAAATGAGTGTAAGTATTCTATTGCATAAGTCAGAGGCTTAGGTGACAGTGGGATCTGTTGCCTGCTGGTAGCATTCCCGTATTGGGGATGTTACAAAGATGGTATCAGAGCATTGTTTTGGGAATCAATGATTTCAGTAAAGGTGTAACAATGACTTGTATGTGTAGTATACCCGGGGTACTACTATATATTAGAGGATGCTTACTCTAGTAACCTTGTCTCGAGGTATGTCTCATTCCGATTGGTTATCATTACTTTAAATGTAATTGACTATTTTTTTTTCTTAATTCTTAGATTCCATGCCACCAAAAGGAAGAACCGGAGTCAAAGGTAGACCCAGGCATGGTAGGGCGCCTCAGGGTATAGATCCGAATCAGAGATCAGTCGCACCTCCCCCTGAGCCAGATAGAAGGCAATGAGTGGAGTCTATTCATAAGAGTGGTGTAGGGGAGGGTAGAGCAGCACCAGTGGTTCAACCTAATGACCCAGTAGGTGTGGGTTTACAGTAGATTCAGTAGTCAGTGGCAGCATTAGCCCAGTTAATTTCATGTCAGCCACAGCCACCTGGCCCAAAGCCGAGAGCTGCAGAACCCACAGTTCATGTTCCACCACAGCCAGTAGGAGTATCAATGACTCACTAAAAAGTAGTTCATCCAAACATACCAGACCCTACCATATTTCGAGCCGAACCTTCTATTATGCCTCATGAATCACTTCTAATAACGGTTCAGGTTAAGCAGCGACAAGAACTACTAGTATCTTTACATGACTTCCGAAAACTTCATCCTCTCATATTCTCGGGAATAGAGACCTCTCCTGATCCTTGTGGTTTCATTGAGGAATCAGACTGGATATGTACAACTTTGGGGTGTTCTGCGGAGATTGTTGTGGAGTTAGTTAGTTTTCAGCTGAGAGATGTCGTCAACACATGGTTTCTATCTTTTAGAGATGGTCGGCGACGAGACGCTCCTCCCATGACATGGGTTGAGTTTAGTATGGCTTTTTTGTCCAGATTTTTACCACAAAGTATCAAGGATCCCAGAGACCGAGAGTTTGAACAGCTGGTACAGGGCGAGCAAATGACAGTTTCTGAGTATAACATACAGTTTACACGATTGTCTGACTATGCCCCCACATTTAGTTAGTACAGAGGAAATAAAAGTGAAAAGGTTTGTGAATGGGCTTCGAGATTATTTATTCCGCTCCATTCATTTCACATAGACCACAACCTACACCCAAGTTTTAGATGCTGCCTTGCGGTTTGAAGGGTGGGCTAGAGAGAGACAAGCAGAGAGGGTGTTTCAAAAGAAATCTAGATCAGATGAGAGGACTAGGCCACATCAGAGTTGCCCTAGTAGACATTAGCAGATGTCTGCTCCGCCTACGGCACATAGAGACATCAGTTCAGTTCAAGGGGGTCAGGATCATAGGCCGGCTCAAAGTGGCACCTCTTGTGTAGTTTCCTCTCCCTCAGTAGCCCAGTCTGGGAGAAGCCTACCACTATGTTCAATTTCTGGACGAGCTCATACCAAGACTTTTCGATCTGGGAGTATAGGTTGTTATCGGTGTGGAAAATTGGGTCATTTGAAGAGAGACTGGCTGGTACCAGCAGAGCAGTTGCCATCTTTCAGTGCCGCCCCATCTGCACCCCAGCCACCATCTAACAGAAGTGTATGAGGAGGAGAGCACATGCCAGTGAGTAGAGGGCATGCAGTAGGAGGTAGAAGGCAGTCAGTTGGTGATCGGGGACATGCTTCCTCCAGTAGAGTTCATGTTAATGTCCTACACATGCCACAAGATCTCTAAACAATGATTTGTGTGTGAATAATCAAGTGAAAGTTGCGAAAATACTTACAATGATCGGTTGATAAATTTCCAAAATTTCTTTGGATGATGAAGAAGCTCCAAGCTTTGTTGAGTTCTAAACGCTTGGGTGAGTTTCCCTATTGTTGGGTTTCTAATTAGTCCCAAGGATCAAATCAAACAAGAAATAATGTTGGGTTTCTATTAAGTCCCAATGATCAATTTAAGCAAGAAACATGTGTGAATACTCAACGAAGAATGGCAGAAACATACTTACATTGATCGGATTTGGCGATGCGAGGAACAAAAACTTTTCTTCCCTCCATGGTGCTCACGGAAGTGGACTGGTTTTGTGCTCCAAGAAATTCGGCCATGGTGATCCTCCAGCTCCAAGCTTTGTGTTGTGGTTCCAGGCCCACGGGTGAGTTTCCCTATCACCTTCGCAAGACCCCGAATGTGTGCGCTAGCACCTTGGAAATTTTGCCGCAAAACTTCTTATGCTTCTCCTACATCTCACGACATTTGCAGTGAAAAATGAATAAGAAAAGGCCCTTGGCCGAGAGAGATAGAGAGGAAAGTGAGAGGAGAGAAAATGAGTTGTGTTAGGTTAATTGATTTCCAAAATCAATTAAAACATATACCATATTTTGAATTTCCAAAAGTAAAAAAGGTACAAGAATTAAAGCTTTCCAACTACCACCATCAATCACAAGTGACAAGTTGTCACATCACTCAAAGTGACTAGACATCACATCAATCGATTGACTAGTGATTTGATGCTTGATGTGACTTGTGGGCCGCACTTGAATTCAAAATGCGAGTGCACCTGAAAATACTCCCGGGCTCGGGTTCGCTAATTCCAAATTAACAATTTTAATTTATGTACCACACTTAGTATCTAAGATCCAATTTTAATACTAGTCGCGAACATGTTTATGACAAACATATTTGAAGCCGGAGCCTTGTCCCGCTTTCACTTCCTTCATGTCTGCCTTGTCCATACGGCAGTCACGCTTCCAGTGACCCCGTTTGCCACAGTTTAGGCAGACATCTTGGGATATGTCCTTTGTCTTTCTAGAAGATTATAATGATTTTGCCTTTTGCCCTTTTTCCACACCCCAGAAGCCTTTGGCCTTCTAGAATGTCGAAATAAGATGCGCCTTACGCTTCTTGCTTTATTGCAAACTTTGGCTTTGTCTCATTGAGCATAGCCAATAACTCTCCAAGAGTTTACTACTGCAATTTAGTCTTCTAAGATCTAAGAATAGATCTATGAAGATCCTTCAATTTCATTATCATACTATAAGGATCTAATCCTTAGTCCTGATTAAGAAATTAAGGAGTCTATTTGGCAAGCATAATGGATTAAGCACTAAAGTTATCATCACATGAATATTCCAAAAATCACGTTCTACTATTTACTTAACTCCGGACTTTGGCCTAAGATGTTATTTTATCAAATAAAGTAAATTCTTAGTTTCCAGGACTATCCTGAAGTTTTTATTCCCAATTTGAAAATTAAAGTCGTTTAAATACATTTTCACCCATGATTATGTTTTAAACACTAATCTTTCAATTATCTTGATTCTAATAGTCCAACTATTTAATCAATGATTTTAGGTACTATAGATTATAGTGATTACTATAGTCTAACTATATAATCAACTATAATTTAATTGGTTAACTTCAATTATATTGATTACTATAATCCAATTATAAAATCAACTATTAATTGAAATTAGTTAATTCGAATATATTGATTACTATAATCCAATTATATAATCAACTATAAATGAAATAGTTTGAATATAGTCCAACTGTTTTATTAAAACAACGATTAAATATTAGTCCAACTAATAAATAATTACGTATTGACGAAAAATTGAAATGAGCGTGTATGGCAAGTAACTAAACGAATATTGCAAATTTAATATTTGCCTCCCACTATTTTTCGGCGAGTCTCTAACCGTCTGTGGAGTACTCGGGAAACCTTGTTTCGTAGTGGGCTAGGATCCCGTTAAATAACACACAATCTTGACTTTGGCCAACAAATTGTATGATAATTAACTAGGTAGATCTCTAAGATCAATTGGATCCCATCTAATTCCTAGATCCAGTAGGTGGACATCCAAGTCCGAAACATATATCTTATATATGCCAATATATCCAATATATTTCTTAATCTTTTTCCTCTGAATCAACTAAGACTTGGCTTTGGCACAACAAACTTAGTGATCCTACTTAAGCGGAACCCATTGACCTTGGAAAGCTTCGTAATCAATGTCGATGGACAAGAAGTGATCTTGACTTTGGCCAACAAATCACAACTTAGACAAGACACCAATATGGAACAAAGCCTTCACGATTCAAACACATCCGTGACAGACAAAGGTCTTGATTTTGGCCAACAAACCAGTGCCAGTCTTGGATCTTGAGTAAGAATCACTCAATGGAAGGAAAAATGCTTAATATTTTGTAAGGGTTTTTCGCGTAATTGGCAACCAATTAATTATTTTTGTTAAGGTCTCATCATCATACACCCTTAAACATGCATTCTAAAAGCATAATAAGGCGCGTAAATAAATATAATAATGATACGGATGGATATTTAACACATTTTTCCTAGAACAAATCTCTCCATTTCCTCTCTCCCGCTAGCTAGCACAAGTATTACTTCTACCCGATTACATAACACTTCTAAAGAAACCTCATTTACATTAAGGGGAATATGTGAGAAGAGAAATACACAGAGTCAAGAGGTAATAGGCTGGACACGCAGGTCCAATTTAATAAATTCTAAATTTATTACAACAATTTCCAAAATTGCCCTCACCCATCTAATATCCATCCGATATACATTATTCATACATCGCATCCATGTATTCACACAAGCATGTTATCAATCAATCTAATCCAATTAAATAATCTGAAAATTAATGACCATCCAATGTTCAAACAACGATTTGATTTTGCGCGAGTCCGACTCGTTTTGAGAATAAGTACTCAAAGTACGAATTCTTGAATTATATTAAACTACAACATTAAATCCAATTTAATTTGTATTTAATACTAATTCTATATTTAATTCTAAATTAAATAATTACACCTTTTAATGTACCTTTACGACTTAGATTCTAAATCTAATCTTTACGGGTCTCAATGCCCGATTAACATCCAATGTCAATTTAATTTAAAGTCCAATGGGCTTTTAATTAATTTCTAAAGGCTTGGACTTTGGTCAACATGGGTCAAACCCAAATACCAAAGCCCATTTAAGGAATCACCCTTATTTGCCAAGAAACCAATTTAGGCCCATTAGGCCTAATTAAAATTAAAGGTCCATTAAGTCATAATTGCACTTTATGGAAATGGTTTTGGGCCCAATTGGATCCAACCAATTAGCCTAAACCAAACTTGGCCCAACCAATCCCATTAAGCCCAATTACAACTTTAAAAGCCCAATTCCAAATTTGGGCCAATTATTTAACTTACAAAATTCCAAATTCACAATTAATTAATTTAAAGTGTATGCCATAATTAATTATCCAAATTAACATTTCCAAAATACTAATTCACTCAATTAATTATGCTCATTATAATCAACTTATGTCCAACACAATTGAATCAAAAAATCAACTCATTT
This sequence comes from Zanthoxylum bungeanum, assembly GCA_019454045.1. Classification (NCBI taxonomy): domain Eukaryota; kingdom Viridiplantae; phylum Streptophyta; class Magnoliopsida; order Sapindales; family Rutaceae; genus Zanthoxylum; species Zanthoxylum bungeanum. The sequence continues at coordinate 58,492 of SKCR01017625.1, forward strand.
TACATGCTTCTAGTCTCGGCATTTTGGGGATTATTTGTCCAATTCAAAATTAAATCCGATTAAATCTGAAATCAACATTACCCAAGTGATTTCAACTCATCCAATGATCAAAATCAAAAAATACCATGACTTTAGGGCATTGTTCATATTCGGCCAAGCCAACATATTTGGGGAAAAATTGATCCAATCAATATTTCATGAAATTGATCATATACAACTTCAATACATCATCATTCAAGCATACTCAATCAATTTAATTTATCAAATCATGCTCAAATTGATTTTGCCCAATTTTTACCCTAATTCATTTCATGCTCAAAATAACTCAAGATACCATTGTTGGGTTTCTAATTAGTCCCAAGGATCAAATCAAGCAAGAAATCATGTTGGGTTTCTATTAAGTCCCAATGATCAATTTAAGCAAGAAACATGTGTGAATACTCAATGAAGAATGGCGGAAACATACTTACATTGATCGGATTTGGCGATGCGAGGAACAAAAACTTTTCTCCCCTCCATGGTGCTCACGGCAGTGGACTGGTTTTTTCCTCCAAGAAATTCGGCCATGGTGATCCTCTAAGCTCCAAGCTTTGTGTTGTGATTCCATGCCCACGGGTGAGTTTCCCTATCACCTTCGCAAGACCCCGAATGTGTGTGCTAGCACCTTGGAAATTTTGCCGCAAAACTTCCTATGCTTCTCCTACATCTCACGACATTTGCAGTGAAAAATGAAGAAGAAAAGGCCCTTGGCCGAGAGAGATAGAGAGGAAAGTAAGAGGAGAGAAAATGAGTTGTGTTAGGTTAATTGATTTCCAAAATCAATTAAAACATATACCATATTTTGAATTTCCAAAAGTAAAAAAGGTACAAGCATTAAAGCTTTCCAACTACCACCATCAATCACAAGTGACAAGTTGTCACATCACTCAAAGTGACTAGACATCACATCAATCGATTGACTAGTGATTTGACTCTTGATGAGACTTGTGGGCCGAACTTGAATTCGAAATGCGAGTGCGCCCGCAAACGCTCCCGGGCTCGGGTTCGCTAATTCCAAATTAACAAATTTTCCATTGCGACGTAATTAAATAATTATGCCTAGCAAAATTACTATTCACGTCGCTAACAAATTAATTCTAAATTAACTCGTTCGCCCAAATTAGAATCTAATTATAATTCCGCTTCGAAATCCAATTTTGTATAATATATCGAATATATTTTTTTGTCGATTAATTCCAAATTAATCGTTCTCCCTCTTTAAATAATATTTTATCCCAGATAAAATATCTCCGTAATTAATCCCATATTAATTTTCTCTCTCTTATAATTAATCCCAGATTAATAAAGTGCGAGTCATACGTCATCGGTGAATCTTCGGGAAGCGACCCATGAGATCCCCGGATATGTTGGCAGTAATTCCGGTCGTCGGACTATCCGAACACGTATGTACCTAGTACTACGTTTTTACTGATTTACAAGACATGGTTGGCTTCTAGTAAAACACCGTGCCTACCCAATTCTCCAGAAATATTCTTACTGGAATATGTGATCTATATAAGGCGTAGTATACGTAGTATTGCGTATTTCGATCCAGCATCAGATGTCACGTGCAAGGCCTGGGGCGGGAATTGTGTATGCCCCGTACGAAGCACATATCAGATCTCTGGTAACTAGTCTCTATAATTGGATAATCATGACCTAGTCATATTATCCCGATGACTGCAGTACATTAGAGCACCAATTCCGAATCATACGTGATCATCATCTCCACTATGACTGGAGTGATACTTCCATCTTGACATCACACCCAATACACTACGATTCTCAATATACCCAGAAGAGGCGTACACAGAACCCATTAAAGCCCTGGACGACCAAAACCAAAGTATATTGATTGTCGCAAGTATTAGCGGTGCAAGTATGAGGTTAAGACAAAATACACCTACCCTGATTCAAACTTCCATAGACACATAGTCATACTACCAATGGAATTCTGAGGGGTCTATCCAGAGCGAAGCTGTTCCCGTACCATCAGTAAACACAACCTCCTATTACACTTGCATGAGTATCCTATACCCAAATATATGAGAACTATGTTGTTATGCTCTCACAACGCGCACAAGTGTAATACTAGTCTTTTACGCATTTTCGATGTCCAATCTCGATAATACTCCGACTAGGGATATTTAATGATTAAACCTTTATTGATTGATATTGTCTCATATCATCTCAATCCGGAACTAATCATATGGACCTTTCATCATTTATACATCTTGGTAATCTAATTACAAATGATAAAAGAGCAATTTACTTTGTCACATAGTTTATTTGTACAACAACACCATGATCTGTACAAATAGTGATGCTATGGGCAATATTGTCCAACACCTATCACCTTGTTTGACTCTCAAAGTGCTAGCTTTATAAAATTTTGAAAGAAAAATTTTCCTTGGATAAAAGAAGCTCACGGCTTCAATGGAGAAAGAGAGAGATGAATAGTTTCATTGACTTCGTTGGTTTGTTGTTTAAATAATCCAATTAATAAGCCCAACCACTTCCATCACACTTTGACAAGTTAATGTAAGTCAAGTGGGTCCCACCACTTTAAATTCCAAATTTATGTTGGCTTATACAACATACAACTAGTACTTGGGCCTAGGTTCGTTTAATTCTGAATTAAACGAATTTCCTATCGCTTGATAATTAAATCCAATTAATTAAATAATTATGCCTTGTAAAATTATTACGAAAGTCGCTTACGAATTAATTCCAAATTAATTCGTTCGCTCGAATTAAAATCTAATTTTAATTTCGGAATTTCAATTTAAATTAATATATCCGATATATTATTTTAGCCCAAATAAATAAATTAAATAGAAAAATCCAATTTAACTATTAAATTTATTTTATCGATTAATTCCAAATTAATCGCGTTATCTCTTCTAGACGAATTTAATCCCAGATAAATTCTTGCCGTAATTAATCCCACATTAATTTTCTCTCTCATAACTAATCCCAAATTAATTTTATTCTAGTCAAATGTCATTGGTGAATCTTTGGGAAGAGACCCAAGAGATTCCTGGATATGTTGGCAGTAAATATGGTTGTCAGACTATCCGACACGTGCGTACCCTATACCACGTTCTCACCGATTTACAAGACATGGTTGACTTCCAGAATAGAACAGTGCCTATCTAATTTTCCAGAAATATTCAATGAGGAATATATAATCTGTATCAAGCGTAGTATATAAAGTATTGTGTAATACGATCCAGTATCGGATGTCACAAACCATATATCGGATCACTAGCAACAAGTCTCTGTAATCGGACAATCATGACCTAGTCAAACTATCCCGATAGTTGCAGCATTTAAGAGTATTAGTTTTGTATCATGTGTGACCATCATCTCCATATGACTGAAGTGATACTCCCATCTTGACATCACATCCAATACACTACAATTCTTAGTAAACCCAATATACGCGTACATAGAACCTATTAAAGCTCCAGACGACCAATACCAAAACAAACTGATTGTCGCAAGTATTAGCGATGCAAGTCTCAGGTTAAAGATCACATACACCTACCCTGATTCAGATTCCCATAGACACATAGTCATAATACCAATGGGACTCCGAGAGGTCTATCCAGAGCGATGATGTTCCCGGTCCAACGGCTAACATAACCTAATATTACACTTGCATAAGTATCTAATACCTAAATATGTGAGAACTATGCCGTTAAGCTTCCATAACCCGCACAAGGGCAATACTAGTCTATTCCGCATTATCGATGTCCAGTCTCGACAATACTACGACTAGGGATATTTAATGCTTAAACCGTTCGTGGATTAATATTATCTCATATCTTATTAATCCGATTTAACCATATAGACTTTATCAATTATATATCCAAGTAATCCAATTACAAAATGATAAAATAGCAATTTCCTTTGTCACATAGTTAATTTGTACAAAAACACCATGTTCTTTACAAATAGTGATGCTATGGGTCATAATTGTCCAACAATCTCCCACTTGGCTCATAGCTAATCACTCAAGTATCTAACACCTGAACTATGTACATGTCGCTAAAACTTTTGCTGAGAAATAACTTTCATCAGCGGATCTGCAATGTTATAATCTGATTCGATCTTCTCGATCTTCACATCGCCACGATATATGATCTCACGAATCAGATGAAACTGTCGAAGTACATAGTTGGATCGTTGATGAGATCGTGGTTCCTTAGTGTAGACACTGTATTTTTGCATAAAGCCCAATGATGAGCCTCGTATGGAGGCACTACCCGATAAGTTATGGAAGTCGCAGGAAACAGACGTCGGAAGGGAAAATTCAAAAATTAATACATGATCAAATTTAACTCATTTGTTTAGCCTCGGGTTTGATTAGTTGATCTATGCTTTAAATATTAGCCTCAGCCCAATACCCCCGGAACCCATAAAAGCCCACATACTCATACACACCCATCCAAAACCCAAGCAACCCTTTTAGGCCCACACGTCCAAGCCCAATCCAAGATAATTTAATCACATGCAAAACATGTTAAAATCCCTCCAAATCCCCTTCCAAATTTAAAAATATTTTTGAATCCAATCCCCACCAAAATTAAACAAATTCTTTCCCTAAATAACTTAATAAAATACATCCCTTTTTGACATGTTTTATTTCCTTACTTATGAAAACCCTAGCACAACCAATAACCCATAACCCTAACTTGAAAGTATAAAAACATAACACTTCCAAACCCTAAAGGCTCCCTCTCTCTTTCTCTCATTCTCTCTTCACGCCTCTCTCACCTCTCTCATCAACTCACAAATCAAAAGCCCTAAGACTCACGAGAAAACACTCACAAACCCACTAAAAGAAAACCCTTACACTCTCTCGCCTTTCTCCTATCTCTCTCTCTCTCGCCTCTCTTTTCCTTAAACACTTATACGACAGAAACAAAAGAAGAAAACCTAAGCATTTTTTTCTCTCTTCTCGGCAAAAACACAAAAACTAAACAACGAAACCAAACCCCCTCCTTCCACTGATTCAACAAACAATGAAGCAGAGCCCTCCACCCACGAAACCAACGCATAAATAAGCCTTAAAACCGGAATAACACACAAAAACAAAATCAAAAACAAGAAAAAAACTTGCACTCGGCCCTCTCTCTCATTCATCAGAAACAAACACTCCTCCTTCAAGCCCTTGCTTTCTTCTTCTGCTCCACCAACCGATTGAACAAACCCTATTCAAGCAGCATCCCATCCCTTCTTCTCAAGATGATCACATACTCTCTCTCTCACCACAAAACCCTAGATTCGTCTCACGTAAACAAAAAAAAAACCCACTCCCATATTCTATAAACTCGCACTTTCTAACTCTCTCTTCACAGCATCGAGCCACAAAGCAATCCTCACAAAGCTGACCATACACTCGGCTGACCACTCTCAAAACACACACATCTCTCTCGGCACAGACCATATACCTTGCTCACACAATACAAGCCACGCACGCACACTGCCATCATCACCGAGAACAACCAATCAAAACGATAACCCTAAACCAATACCGAAAATCTACCCAACTGACCGCCAAAACCAGTAACAAAAATAGCCCCCGAAACAGTCCTTAAAACACCCCGAAATGGTCCATAAAACACCCCAAAATAGTCCAAAAATCATCCCAAAACTAGCCCAAAAAACTGCATAAAAACATCAAAAAAAAACAGAAAAAATAACAGCTCAAAACAGTGAAACAGTGAACAAAAGGGTTGAACCAGTGAACCAGAAAAGCCGCAGAACATTAACCCTTCCGGCGAAGTCTCAATGCCCTTTCGGGATGCGACTTAGAAGGTAAGACCTGAGGGCCCTCTCTTTAATATTCGTTTTGTCATCCCGGACACGACATACTTGTTTGGACGTGGAATGCGTCCAACCGGGCATGCAAGATCCCACATTAATGGCCAAGTCCATTGGTCACATTTGATTTCTTTAACATTTTTGTTATTTATTTTTTATGTTCATTTACTGTATGTGTTTATTATTCAGCTATTTACTTTCCGTTTGTCATTCCATTATTTATTTATTTATCGCTGATTGTTAGTGTGCATGGCTATTTACATAGGATTGAAGGTCCCCCTATTTGTGGGAAATGCCTAAGAGCAGCCTTTACCATGATATTTCGCTGCGCCGGACGAGGTATGATTGGTTGGATGTGAAATATGTCCAACCGGGCATACGAGATCTTATATAGATGTCGGCCAAGTCTCTTGGTCGCATCTCTTTTTATTCCGTCATTCATTTCTTGTTGTTCCGTTAGTTATTTATTCATCGTTACCATTTAGTGCGCATGGGATACCTACATCGGATTAAAGGTCACCCTATTTGCGGGAAATGCCTGCAGGCAGCCTTTACCATGATATTTTGCTGCGCTGGACGAGGTATGCTTGGTTGGATGTGAAATACGTCCAACCGGGCATACGAGATCCCATATAGATGTCGGCCAAGTCTCTTGGTCGCATCTCTTTTCTTTTATTCCATTATTCATTTCTTGTTGTTACTTTATTTATTTATTCATCATTATTTAGTGCGCATGGGCTACTTACATTGGATTAAAGGTCACCCTATTTCCGGAAATGCCCGAAGGCAGTCTTTACCATGATATTTTGCCGCGCCGGATGAGGTATGCTTGGTTGGATGTGAAATACGTCCAACCGGGCATACGAGGTCGCATATAAATGTCGGCCAAGTCTCTTGGTCGCATGTCTGTTCTTTTATTCCGTTATTCATTTCTTATTGTTACTTTATTTATTTATTCATCATTATTTAGTGCGCATAGGCTACTTACATTGGATTAAAGGTCACCCTATTTCTTGGAAATGCCCGAAGGCAGTATTTACCATGATTTTTTGCCGCGCGGATGTGGTATGCTTGGTTGGATGTGAAATACGTCCAATCGGGCATACGAGGTCCCATATAGATGTCGGCCAAGTCTCTTGGTCGCATCTCTTTTCTTTTATTCCGTCATTCATTTCTTGTTGTTCCGTTAGTTATTTACTCATCGTTATCATTTAGTGCGCATGGGATACTTACATCGGATTAAAGGTCACCCTATTTGCGGGAAATGCCTGAAGTCAGCCTTTACCATGATATTTTGCTACGCCGGATGAGGTATGCTTGGTTGGATGTGAAATACGTCCAACCGGGCATACGAGATCCCATATAGATATCTGCCAAGTCTCTTGGTCGCATATCTTTTCTTTTATTCCGTTATTCATTTCTTGTTGTTACTTTATTTATTTATTCATCATTATTTAGTGCGCATGTGATACTTACATCAGATTAAAGGTCACCCTATTTGGGGAAATGCCTGAAGGCAGCCTTTACCATGAGATTTTGCTACGCCGGACGAGGTATGCTTGGTTGGATGTGAAATACGTCCAACCGGGCATACGAGATCCTATATAGATGTCGGACAAGTCTCTTGGTCGCATATCTTTTCTTTTATTCCGTTATTCATTTCTTGTTGTTACTTTATTTATTTATTCATCATTATTTAGTGCGCATGGGCTACTTACATTGGATTAAAGGTCACCCTATTTCCGGGAAATGCCGGAAGGCAGTCTTTACCATGATATTCTGCCGCGCCAGATGAGGTATGCTTGGTTGGATGTGAAATACATCCAACCGGGCATACGAGGTCCAATATAGATGTTGGCCAACTCTCTTGGTCGCATCTCTTTTCCTTTTATTCTACCATTATTTTTCCTTTTTTGTTATTTATTTAGTTATACGCCTTTCTATTGATTTTTTAGTTATCACTTCGTATTCATTCCATTAGTTATCTTTATTTATTCTGCCGCATCACTTCACGTTTATTTCCATGATTGTATTGTGTTAATGCTTGAGTATTGCCTCTTGTGGTATATCGGATGGAATCCCAGACATAAATTCCGTAGCCGAATCCAAATGGACGGTAGTGCGGTCTGTACTTGGGATAAAACTCCACGTACTGCTTGAGAAACATTCATGCATGTGTTTATGTCATTGTAGATGTCATTTTTATAATCTCGTTCGAACGCGTTTTCGAACGCTACACGGACGCATGCATTCTGTCTCACTCCGTTCGAACACATTCTCGAACGCTACATGAACAAACACACTAGAAAGACTTTTTCATCATATTTTATGCATGTTTGCCTCTTTGGTTATTTCTTTTTGCATCATGTGTTTACTTATCTCTCTTTAATATTAACGCTTTTACTGTTATTATTAATTTACATTATCACGCTTCTTTTTTTTAATATACTTGTGGAAATATGTTTTTGCTTTCATTTTTATTTATGTTAAGGGTGTGCAAACTTGTATGTTATTTGAATTATCTTGCATGTGTTGCATAAGACTTGGTTATATCATTGCGTAAACCCGTTCATTACAACTGGCATAAGTAAGGGACCATTCCAAGCACAACGGTTTGAGGTATTCCCTTGCGAGGGGTGAGTGCGGTCTTAAATCATTTGCCAGTTCACACTGGGTGGTGACTCCTTTATTCTCCGGTTTAGTCCCCCGTGGGCTACTCCGTAATCCCAACGGGTCGCGAGCCCAGACAGTGTCCCTCACGCTCTGTGCCCTGTGTCCACAGTCTGGCAACTCCACTAGGGATAGAGAATTGGCCCCGAAATAATGCCTTGTAATGTCTTTGGTTTTTGCTTTAGTTTCCCAGCTCTCATATATTGTGCATACCCTTTTTACCCCGATGGCGTCATGTATCGTGAAGTCGTTTTCGTTCGAGGCGGCTGATCGTTGTATGGCATCATCACTCGTTGGCACGTACCTTAAGGTATAAAAAATGTGCGCTCACTTGGTCGCTTGAACCCTTGAGTAGGGAGGCCTAGTTGTGGGCAACCCTTCGCCGACGGGAGCCTTTATCCATACCTTTATAAGCCCACATATGAACCATAGTTGTATGTCCTATTGAAGCTACCCCTTTATGCTTGTGTTTGGGACCATTATCATTTGGATCCATTTGGACTTCTCATCATAAGATATGAACTTGTTGGGCCATTTAAATTGGGACGAGTTTATATCTTATGATGATTGGGCCAAAAGTTTTCAAAATGACAATGGGCCACTTTGTGTTTGGGCCCCCATCATTTGAAGTTGTTTAGCCACATTATTGCAAAAGTGTAAACCTGTTAGGCCTTTTCAACTGGGACAAGTTTGCACCTCATGATGATTTGATTGAATGCTTTAAAATGATAACGGGCTAACTTTTATGAAAACCTTGATGAACTTAGAAGATCCAAACATGATTCGAATATGCCAGAAACATGAGTGTGATATCCACAATGGATTTCATCTAGGAAGGATACGCCTTGTTATGGTATATTTGTATACTTTTGGATATCTCCAAGTCTATCCCCACAACTGTGATTACCAAGAGCACAATTCATCATTTCTAGACAATGGCACGATCCCTATAATAGGCTTAGTCAATATTGTAAATGGGCGGTCTTTGTCTTTTACCGATGGAAAGGGACTGAGGTAGCCGAGGTTCATCCTTGTAGCGTAAGAGAGAACGATTTTGTGTACCCCAAATCGGTGCATAAAATAAGCCATAACTAGGACATAAATAGACTTACCACGAGTGTGGGAGAAATAAGGTCGGAAGGATATATGTTGTTTTGATAACCACATGCATACACGCATCATGTTAACCCCGTGTCTTAAAAGCCATCATAGATATCCGTTGGGTTAGAGAAGGAAGACTTGTCAAGAAGAGTTTAGCAGACATGGATATCGGGGAGGAGGAAGCCGAGAAATAAAAAAAAATTTACGGCAAGAATAAAAAGACAATTGGGGGGCCTTCAGCAAAAAATAAGAGAAAAAGAGAGAAAAAAAAAAGAAAAAAAAGGGAAAAAAAAAAGAAAAAGAAAATTGTTTGTTTTTAGTCTTTAATAGTTAGGCATAAGTTCAATGATGAAATCGTTTGCTTTAGGGTGAAATCTTAGAAACGATAAATTCTTGATGTGCTTTTATCTGATACTTTGAGTAATTGATCTATGTTAGACTCGTAAGCATTTCATTATAGGTTCTTAGCAGTGAAAACTTGAGTAGTCGGTAAGGTGACTAGTTGAAGAAATTGCAGGTCGATGAATGACCGTTTGCTTAGATGTCTATCCTGATTCTCTTGTGTTATGATGTGTGGTATGGTTGAAAATAAAAGAAAAGTCTCGAAAAAATAATATAAACCACCTATAACCGATAAGCGTGAAGCTACCCATGTGCGAGTATTAGGACCACCATGAGGAGAAATGCTACCTTAAAGGGTAGGTGTGTTGAAAAAAAAAGAAAAATGAAAAAGATAAAAAAGAGGGACAAAAGAATAAGAAAACCATACCATATTGAGCACGAAAAAGCAATTGCAGAGCATAATTGAGATATCTAGGTTGGTTTGACCCATCGATCCCAATTTTTGAAACAAAATCATTGAGTTCGCTTACCTAGGGAACAAGCTGTAAAAGAACCTTTGCACACACACACTTTGAGTCTGGTTTAGATCATTTATTCAAAAACTCGGATTTGAGTTGCATTGAGTGCTTTGAAGGTTCTCTGGTTTCAATACTGGGCATTCTTTGAGGGCAATAATATGTATAACTATTGGGACTATTTCGTAACCTGTAATATAGTATGTTGATACAGAATGCCACATCACATAGTCCACCTTGGCCTAGTGCAAACAGTGGAGAGCAGAATGCTAAACCAAGTCTGGGAGTGACCAGTCTACCACCTCGCAAATCAGGGACATAACGAGATCTTGAGCCATGGGACCAAAGAAAACTGAGCAATCACCAGAGTAGAATTGACAGGAGGAAACTATAAGCAGGCCCAGGGGGCGACCAAAGAATTTTATATCCAAAGGGCACCAAAGAGCTCAAGGAATGCCTACCCAAGGATAACATCAAGCCAAAAGGACAAAGAAAACCCATCGGAATAGGAAATACATCCATGCATACATGCATACACATCACATACATGAAATTTTTGTTTTGTGTTTGCAGGATTTGAAGAAAAAAGGAAAAGCGGCAAAAACGAGCAACTCAATTCGGGAACAAAACCCTCAACTCAATTCAGGAACAAAACCTTCATCTTAATTCAGTAACAAGACCCTCATCTCAATTCGGGAACAATACCCCCATCTCAATTCGGGAAAAAGACCCCCAACTCAATTCGGGAACAATACCCGCAACTCAATTCGGGAACAAGACCCTCAATCTCAATTCGGGAGCAGGACCCTCAATCTCAATTCGGGAGCAGGACCCTCAATCTCAATTCGGGAGCAAGACCCTCAATCTCAATTCGGGAGCAAGACCCTCAACTCAATTCAGGAACAAGACCCTCAACTCAATTCGGGAACAATACCCTCAACTTAATTAGGGAACAAGACCCTCAACTTAATTCAGGAACAAGACCATCATCTCAATTGGGAACAAGATCCTCAACTCAATTCGGGAACAAGACCCTCAACTCAATTCGGGAACAAGACCCTCAACTCAATTAGGGAACAAAATCCTCAACTCAATTCGGGAACAAAACCCACTCGGTTGTTCAGGAACAAGACCCATGGGTCAAAGCGCCTTGCCATTAACTAAACTTAGGAACGGTTTGGGAATGAACCACCTCAACTCAGTAACGGTTCGAGAATGAACCATCATTCATCAAGTATCGGTTCAGGAATGAACCATGGGTCAAACACCTCGTCATCAAATCAACTCAGTTCGAAGCATCTCGTAAAAGAACATGTAAGTCTGGCAACAGCCGACGAACCAGGTAAGTAAGAATACATGTATAACTTTGATAGGGTTGTCACTGTCACACACTGCACAAGCCCCATCAAAGTGGGGGCGACTATAGACACTGCATTTTTGCATAAAGCCTAATGATGAGCCTCGTATGGAGGCACTACCCGATAAGTTGCGGAAGTCGCGGGAAACGGACGTCGGAAAGGAAAATTCAAAAATTAATACCTTATCAAATTTGACTCATTTGTTTAGCCACGGCCCAATACCCCCGGAACCCATAAAAGCCCACATACTCATACACACCCATCCAAAACCCATGCAACCCTTTTAGGCCCACAAGCCCAAGCCCAATCCAAGACATTTTAATCACATGTAAAACATGTCAAAATCCCTTCAAATCCCCTTCCAAATCTAAAAATATTTTTGAATCCAATCCCCACCAAAATTACACAAATTCTTTCCCTAAATAACATAATAAAATACATCAATTTTTTACATGATTTATTTCCTTACTTATGAAAACCCTAGCACAACCAAGAACCCTTAACCCTAACTTGCAACTGTAAAAACATAACACTTCCAAACCCTAAAGGCTCCATCTCTCTTTCTCTCATTCTCTCTTCACGCCTCTCTCCCCTCTCTCATCAACTCACAAATCAAAAGCCCTAAGACTCACGAGAAAACACTCACAAACTCACCAAAAGAAAACCGTAACACTATCTCGCATTTATCCTATCTCTCTCTCGCCTCTCTCTTCCTTGGACACTCATACGACAGAAACAAAAGATGAAAACCTAATCACTTTTTTCTCTCTTCTCGACAAAAACACAAAAACTAAACAACGAAACCAAACCCCCCTCCTTCCATCGATTCAACAAACAACGAAGTAGAGCCCTCCACCCACGAAACCAACGCACAAATAACCCTTAAAACGCCACATTCAAGCCCTTGCTTTCTTCTTCTGCTCCACCAACCGATTGAACAAACCCTATTCAAATAGCAGCCCCTCTCTTATTCCCAAGACGATCACACACACTCTCTCTCACCACAAAACCCTAGATTCATCTCACGTAAACAAAAAAAAAAACCCTACACCTCTCGCTCATTTTCTCTCTAAACTCGCACTTTCTAACTCTCTCTTCATGGCATCGAGCCACCAAGCAATCCTCACAAAGCTGCCCATACAATCGGCTGAACACTCTCAAAACACACACATCTCTCTCGTCACATACCATATACCTTGCCCACTAAATACAAGCCACGCACGCATACTACCCTCATCACCGAGAAGAACCAAGCAAAACAATAACCCTAAAACAATACCAAAAATCTTCCCAACTGACCGGTAAAACTAGTAACAAAAACAGCCCCCTGAAAACAGTCCCTAAAACACCCCGAAATGATCCCTAAAACACCCCAAACAGTCTAAAAATCGGGCATGCAAGATCCCACATTAATGGCCAAGTCCATTGGTCACATTTGATTTCTTTAATATTTTTGTTATTTATTTTTTATGTTCATTTACTGTCTGTGTTTATTATTCCGCTATTTACTTTCCGTTTGTTATTCCATTATTTATTTATTTATCGCTGATTGTTAGTGTGCATGGCTATTTACAAAGGATTGAAGGTCCCTCTATTTGCTGGAAATGACTAATGGCAGCCTTTACCATGATATTTCACTTTTCCGGATGAGGTATGCTTGGTTGGATGTGAAATACGTCCAACCGGGCATACGAGATCCCATATAGATGTCGGCCAAGTCTCTTGGTCGCATCTCTTTTCTTTTATTCTGTCGTTTATTTCTTGTTGTTCTGTTAGTTATTTATTCATCGTTATCATTTAGTGCGCATGGGCCACTTACATCGGATTAAGGTCACCCTATTTGCGGGAAATGCCTGAAGGCAGCCTTTACCATGATATTTTGCTACGCCGAACGAGGTATGCTTGGTTGGATGTGAAATACGTCCAACCGGGCATACGAGATCCCATATAGATGTCGGCCAAGTCTCTTGGTCGCATCTATTTTCTTTTATTTCGTCATTTATTTATTCATCATTATTTAGTACGGATGGGCTACTTATATCGGATTAAAGGTCACCCTTTTTGCGGGAAATGCCTGAAGGCAGCCTTTACCATGATGTTTTGCCACGCCGGATGAGGTATGCTTGGTTGGATGTGAAATACGTCCAACGAGCATACGAGGTCCCATATAGATGTCAGACAAGTCTCTTGATCGCATCTCTTCTCCTTTTATTCTACCATTATTTTTCCTTTTTTGTTATTTATTTATTTATCGTATTCGTCATCGCGTATTTCCTTTGTGTTATTTATTTAGTTATACGCCTTTCTGTTGATTTTTTAGTTATCGCTTCGTATTCATTCAATTAGTTATCTTTATTTATTTTACCGCATCACTTCATTTTTATTTCCATGATTGTATTGTGTTAATGCTAGAGTGTTGCCTCTTGTGGTATATCGGATGGAAACCAAGACATAAATTCCGTAGCCGAATCTGAATGGACGGTAGTGCGGTCTGTACTTGGGATACAACTCCACGTACTGCTTGAGAAAAATTTATGCATGTGTTTATGTCATTGTAGATGTCATTTTTATAATGCCGTTCGAACGCGTTTTCGAACGCTACACGAACGCATGTATTCTACCTCACTCCGTTCGAACGTGTTCTCGAACGCAACATGAACGCACACACACTAGACAGACTCTTTCATCATATTTTATGCATGTTTGCCTCTTTGGTGATTTCTTTTTGCATCATGTGTTTACTTATCTCTCTTTAATATTAAAGCTTTTACTATTATTATTAATTTACATTATCTCGCTTCTTTGTTTAATATACTTGTGGAATTATGTATTTGCTTTCATTTTTATTTATGTTTAAGGGTGTGCAAACTTGTATGTTATTTGAATTATCTTGCATGTGTTGCATAAGACTTGGTTATATCATTGCGTAAACCCGTTCATTACAACTGGCATAAGTAAGGGACCATTCCAAGCACAACGGTTTGAGGTATTCCCTTGCGAGTGGTGAGTGCGGTCTTAAATCATTTGCCAGTTCACACTGGGTGGTGACTCCTTTATTCTCCGGTTTAGTCCCCCACGGTCCGCGAGCCTGGACAACGTCCCCCATGCTCTGTGCCATGTGTCCACACTTAACATGTGCTATAGCCCCGTTATTGTCACAATACAAAGGTACGGGCTCAGCTTCTAACGGAACTACTCCTAATCCAATTAGGAATTTACGGATCCAAACTGCTTCTTTTGCTACCTCTGCTGCAGCAATATATTCCTCTTCTATTGTTAAATCGGCAATAGTATCTTGCTTGGAAGTTTTCCAGCTCACTGCTCCGTTGTTCAAACAAAATATGTACCCAGATTGCGACTTGCATCAGCATACCCAGTCACCTCAAGTTCTCTTTCCTCACAGACTAAGAAGATATCCTTAGTTCGTCAAAGATACTGAAGGATGTTCTTTACATCAATCCAGTGACCATCACCTAGATCTGTCTGATAGCGACTACGCATGCTCAAAGCATATCAGACATCAGGACACGTACATATCATGGTGTACATGATCGATCCGATTACGGAAGCATACGAGATCCGAATCATTGCATCTCTGTCAACTTTAGTTTTAGGATACATGTCCTTAGATAGAGAGACGCCATGTGACACCGGAAGCAGCCCCCTCTTGGACTGATCCATGTTGAATCTCTTCAACACTTTATCAATGTAAGAGCTTTGGGAGAGTCCAAGCAGCTTTTCTAGATCTATCCTGGTATATCCTTATTCCCAGAATAAAGGCTGCTTCTCCCAGGTCTTTCATGGAGAATTTTAATGAAAGCCTAGCTTTCACCGATTGTATCATGGGAATGTCGTTGCCAATAAGCAATACATAATCAACATATAGGACAATGAATGTCAGTGCGCTCCCACTAACCTTCTTATATACAAAATAATCATCTTCGTTTTGAATGAAACCATATTTTTTTATGATCTCATCAAAATGTTGGTTCCAAGAACGGGATGCTTGCTTTAATCCATAAATGGATCGGTTTAACTTGCAAACCTTGTTTGCATGTTTTGGCACGACAAAACCGTCAGGTTGTTGCATATAAACATCCTCCAAAAGGTTTCCGTTAAGGAAAGAGGTTTTGACCTCCATCTTCCATATTTCATAATCGAAATATGCAGCAATAGCAAGCATTACCCGAATGGATTTAATCATAGCAACATGTGAAAAGGTTTCATCGTAATCGATACCATGTCGTTGACGATAACCTTTCGCTACAAGCCTAGCTTTGTAAGTTTGTACTTTTCCATCCATGTCTATCTTCTTCTTGAAGACCCATTTACAACCAATAGACTTAATGCCTTCTGGTGCATCAACCAGTGTCCAAACTTGGTTGGTATACATGGAATCCATTTCGAACTTCATGGCATCTTGCCATAAAATGGAGTCGACACCTTGTATCGCTTCTTCATACGTAGCCGGTTCATTATCCTCAATAAGATTAATGTCTACATGAGGTGAGATCAGAAACCCATACCTCTCATGTTGCTTTCTGACTCTCTCCAACCTACGCGGTTCTTGTGTATTAGAAGATTATGGAATAGTCACATCCCTGATGGACTATTGGTGTTCCGTGAGGGGGTCGGTGCCAGGAAAAGTATCACTCTGATTTTCATTGAGTTATACTTTCCTCCCACTTGCCACTACATTTATGAATTCCTTTTCGAGGAAAACTACATGAAGAACAACACATATTTTGTTCTCTTGTAGGTTGTAGAAGTAATATCCTTTGGTTTCCCTATGATAACCTACAAATAGGCACTTATCCGATTTAGGTTCTAGTTTGGTACCATCCAAACATTTAATATATGCCCAGCATCCTCAAATCTTCAGGAATGAGAAACCTGGTTTCTTTCCTATCCATATTTCATATGGAGTCTGTCCAACAGACTTGGACGGAACCTTATTCAAAATAAGTATTGCATTGTTCAATGCATATCCCCATAAGGAAATCGGTAGCTCAGTGCGACTTATCATTGATCTTACCATGTCAAACAAAGTTCGGTTTCTCCGTTCGGACACACCGTTCAATTGAGGTGTTCGAGGAGGAGTCCAATGTGAAAGAATACCATACTCTTTCAAGTAATATTGAAACTCATTGCTTAAGTATTCTCCACCGTGGTCCGACCGTAATGTTTTAATACTTTTGTCTGTCTATTTTTCTACTTCGTGTCGAAACTCTTTTAATTCTCAAACGTTTCCGACTTGTGTTTCATAAGATACACATAACCATAACTTGATGCATCATCCGTATAGGTTACGAAGTATTCATATCCACCTCTAGCCTGGCTAGACATGGGCCCGCATACGTCACTATGAACTAGGGCTAACAGTTTGGTGGCATGTACACCTTTACCACTAAAAGGTGTTTTAGGCATTTTGCCCAAAAAACAAGATTCGCAGACATCATATGAATTAGGATCAAATCCGTCCAAGTATCCATACTTCGATTGTGTGGATATACGAGTCTTGTTAATGTGTCACAGATGACAATGCCATGTTATAGGTTTGAGATTCATTTATATTCAAAATATAAAGACCACTATTAACATCTGCTGTACATATAAAAATATCATCTTTATATACAAAACACCCAGTGTTCCGGAATACAAAGGTATGCCCGCATCAGGTTAAACTAGATATAGAGATGATGTTCATAGTCAAACTGAGTACAAAATAACAGTCACCTAATGTAATTACATGTCCCAAGGGTAGGTTCAAAACATAGGTGCCAACGGCCAAAACAGCGACTCTCGTCCCTTTTCCAACTCGTAGGTCGATCTCACTTGAAGCCAGTCTCCAGCTAATCTGCAGATCTTGCACGTCAATACATATGTGAGTACCACATCCAGTATCGAAAATCTAATTTTTAAAACCAGTAGTGCACATGTTTATTTCAATAACAAACATACATGAAGCTGGAGACTTGCCCGCCTTCACTTCCCTCAAGTCCGCCTTGTACTCATGGAAGTCACGCTTCCAGTGACCCCGTTTTCCACAGTGTAGGCAGACGTCATGGGATTTGTCTTTTGTCTTCCCTTAAGACTTTGAAGATTTAGCCTTGCCATTTTTCTTCTTTTTCTTCACACCCCCAGAAGCCTTCGACCAAGCCATGGATTTCTGGGATGTCAAAGTATGATGCACCTCGCGCTTCTTGCCCTTCAGAAGCTCCGGCTCTGCCTCTTTCAGCATCGCCATTAACTCTCCAAGTGTATTCTTTTGGTTCATCATATTGTAGTTCATAATGAACCCGCCCCCAGCAATCGGCCAGAGACTGGAAGATCAAATCTATTGAAGTATCGGCCTCAAAGGTAATGACCAGCTGACCTAACTGTTCGATGTCAGCAATTATCTGCGACACATAGTGTTCGAAAGATGTACCCTCTGACATACATGAGCGAAAGAGCTTATTTTGTAATTTATACTTCTGAGACCTAAGATTAGATATGTGAAGATCCTTCAATTTCAACATCATATTATAAGGATATGATCATTTGTTCTGACGACGAAATTGAGGAGTCATTGCAGCAAGCATGACAGACTAAGCAGTAAAGTTATCATCTCGATGAGTCTTCCAAAGCTCATGATCCACTGCCCGCTCATGTCCGAGCTCATGCTCGAGAGGTCTCTCTATAACATACTTCTCAGATCCCAGTACTATCTTGAGATTCATTTCCCAGTCTGGAAAATTGGAGCCGTTAAAGACATTATCGCCCATTATTATGTCCCTAACGCTAATCTTTCCAGCCATCTTGATTGCCATAGTCCAACTATCCAATCAACGATTTCGGGTACACTCAAAATGTAATGGTTACTATAGTCCAACTATATAACCAACTACAATTGGATAAATGTCTTGTACAGTCTAACTGTTCAAAAAAAGTAATAAAAGATTTTAGTCAAACTAATATATATATATATAACGAGATAAAAAATAGAGTGCGCATTAGCGAGTATTAAACGAAATTGCAAATTTGATACTAGCCTCCCATTATTTTTAGGCGAGCCTCTAACCCTCTGTTGAGTACTCGGGAAACCTAGTTTCCTAGTGGGCTAGGATCCCGTTAAATAACACACAACCTTAACTTTGGTAAACAAGCTGTATGAAACTTAACTAGGTAGATCTCTAAGATCAATTGGATCCCATTCAATTCCTAGATCCGGTAGGTGGACCTCCAATTCCAAAACATATATCCAATATATTTCCTAACCTTTTCCTCTGAATCAACTAAGCCTTGGCTTTGGCTCAACAAGCTTAATGATTCCAGTTAAGTGCGCCCCATTGACAGTGGGAAAGCTTCGTAATCCACGTCGATGTACAAAAGTGACCTTGACTTTGGCCAACAAGTCACAACTGCCCAAGACATGCAATGTATAACAAAGCTTTTATAGTTCAAACACATCCGGATGGACAATGATCTTGACTTAGGCCAACAAATCAAAGCCAATCTTGGATCTTGAGAGAGAACCACTCAATGGAAAGAAAACTCTTAATATTAAAGTGAGGGTGTTTTTCATAAATTGGCAACCAATTTATTATCTTTGATTAGGTCTCATCATACATCCTTAAACATTCATTCTAAAATCATAATAAGGTGCGATAAATTTAATAATGATATACGGATGAATATATAAAAATTTGTTCCTAGAACAAATCTCTCCATTTCTTTTCTCTGCTAGCACTTTACATTTTTCTACCCAATTACATAACACTACAAGAAACCTCATTTACATTGAGGGGAATTGGTGAGAAGAGAAATACAATGAGATAAGGAGGTGAAAGGCTGGACATGCAGGTCCAATTTCAAATAAATACCATATTTACAATAATTTCTAAAATTGCCCCCACCCAACTAATATTCATCCGATATACATTATTCAACAAATACATCCAAGTATTCACACAAACCATGTTGTCAATCAATCTAATCCAATTAATCTTCAATTCATGACCATCCAATGTTCATACAATGATTTGATTTGCGCAAGTCCAACTCGTTTAAGAATAAATACTCAAAGTAAGTATTCTTGAATTATATCGAACTACAATTTTAAATCCAATTTAAATTGTGTCCAATACTAATTCATTTTTTAATTCCAAATTAAACAATTACACTTATAATAGTGCCTTTTAGATTTGGATTCCAAATCCAATCCAAATGGGTCTCAAAGGCCTAATTAGCATCCAATGTTATTCAATTAAGTCCAATGGGCTTTCAATTAATTCTTTAGGCATGGACTTTGGCCATTATGGATCCAACCCATAATGCCTTGGCCCATTTAGGAATCACCCTATGCCAAAAATCAATTTTGGCCCATTAGGCCCAATTAAATAATTAAAGGCACAGAATCATATTTTGGACTTTATGGAAATGGTTTAGACGCAATTGGATCCAACCCAATTGTCCAAAACCATACTTGGCCCAACCAAGCCCATTAGCCCAAATACAACCAAATTAGATTAATATATTATTCCAAATATCACATTAATCCAATTGAAGTGTAATTAACACAATTAATTAATTAATCTAATATTTCTAAAACATTAATTAATCTAATTAATCATGCTTAAACATTCCAATTCTTGTCCAACACAAATTGAAGCAAAATCAATTCATCCAACATGCTTACATACTCACGGCAATAGCAAGAAATAACATTCAATTTTATTTTAATCCAATTAAATCAACAATTAACATTCATTTCATGCTTTTAACACATCCAATTGTGAAATTTCAAAAAATCACCATGAGAAAATCTAGGTCCATAGTTTCGGCCATGCTTAGGAATTTGGGGAAATTTTGATCTAATCAATTTTTCACAATGCAATGATGCACATGTTAGACAGTAATGACCCATAGCGTCACTATTTTGTAAATGATATTGTATTATTGTACAAAATTAACTATGTAGTAATGAAATTGCCTTTTACCGTTTTGTAATTTATTTACTTTGATATATAAATGGTAAAAGTCCCTATGATTAGTTCCGGATTGTGATGATATGAGACAGTATCAATCCATAAAGGTTTAATCATTAAATATCCCTAGTCGTAGTATTATCGAGATTGGACATCGATAATGTGGAATAGACTAGTACTGCACTTGTGCATGTTGTGAGGGCACAACGGCATAGTTCTCATATATTTAAGTATTGATACTTATGCAAGTGCGGTAGGAGGTTGTGTTTTACCGATGGTACGGAAAACAGCTTCGCTCTGGATAGACCCCACGGAGTCCCATTGTAGTATGTCTGCGTGTCTATGGGAGTCCGCTTCAGGGTAGGTGCATATGATCTTAACCTGAGATTTGCATCGCTAGTACTTACGACAATCGGTAAAATTTAGGTTTGGTGGTCCAGGGCTTTAACGGGTTCTGTGTATACCTCTTCTGGGTTTATCGAGAATCGTAGTGTACTGGGTGTGATGTCAAGATGGAAGTATCACTTCAGACATATGGAGATGATGATCGCGAGGGATACAGAACTAGTACTCTATAATGGTTGCAACCATCGGGATAATATGACTAGGTCAGGATTATCCGATTCAAAGAGACTGGTTGTTTGATGTCCGATATGTGTATCGTACGGGGCAGACACATCTCCAGCCCCAGGCCTTACATGTGATCATCAGATACTGGTTCGATATACACTATACTACGGTATACTACGCCTGTTATAGATCTAATATTCCAGTAAGAATATTTCTAGAGAATTGGGTAGGCATGGCGTTTTGCTAGAAGCTAACCTTGTCTTGTAAATCGGTAAAAACGTAGTACTTGGTACGTACGTGTTCGAATAGTTCGACAACCGGATTTACTGCCAACATATCTAGAGGTCTCTTGGGTCGCTTCCCGAAGATTCACCAATGACGTATGATTCAAACTCGATTAATCTTGGATTAATTACGGAGAGACTTTATCTTGGATAAAGTACTATATAAAGAGAGAGAACGATTAATTTAGAATTAATCGTAAAATTATTATATTCGATATAATAATCGGAATTCGATTTCGACGCGAAATTAAAATTAGATTTTAATTCGGGCAAACGAGTTAATTTAGAATTAATTCGTTAGCGACGTAAATAATAATTTCGCTAGGCGCAATTATTTATTTAAATTCGATTTAATTAACGTCGCGACGTAAGTTCGGTATTTCGGAAATATCGGATCCGAACGCGTGAGTGCACGTGGGCCCACTTTCATTTGGAAACGTGTGGGGCCCACATGACACATGTCATTATTTTCATTATTTAATTGTTGAAGTATTGCATGAAGATAGTGTACAAAGCACTCAAGGGTATTGCATGGAAATAGAGTGTTAGACACTCTAAGCCTTTGCATGGTTTGTGTCATAAGTATATTATTATTTAATAATTATTATGACATAAATATAAATTGATTTTTGAAACAAAAATAAAATCTCTTCTCCTCTCTCAAATTACCGAAACAGTGGGCATTGTTTTGGCTCTCCAATTCTTCATTTGTTTTGTGGCAAGACAAGAAGAAAGTGTACTTGTTTGGAACTCTAATACACAACTTTGGCTAGCAACATCAAGGGATCATACAAGGTGTTATGGGAAACTCATCTTAGAGCTTGGAAGGATCAAATATAGCTTGGAGCTTCTCTTTTCTGCTTGGCCGAATCCTTCACTGCACAAAGGAGCAAGTTTTGTTTCATCAAACGCATCCACATTCCGTTTTTGTGAGTATTGATTCCGCCATACTTCAATATAGTTCATTCTTTTATATATATTTTGCTTGTGCTTTTGATCTTGGGACATGGATTAGATTTCCAACAGCACAACTATTAGTTATCATCATCTAATCATAACCAAACAATCAATTTCGAATTTACATGCTCCAAGCACAAAATCTCGAAATTAAAGTTATGAACACTAGAATTCCAAATCAAGTTTAGATGGCTGTAGATACCATTGTTAGTGTCCTACACATGCCATAAGATCTCTAAACAATGATTTGTGTGTGAATAATCAAATGAAAGTTGCGGAAATACTTACAATGATCGGTTGAGAAATTTCCAAAATTTCTTTAGATGATGAAGAAGCTCAAAGCTTTGTTTAGTTCTAAACTCTTGGGTGAGTTTCCCTATCACCTTGTTTGACTCCCCAAGTGCTAGCTTTTGAAAATTTTGAAAGAAAAATTTTCCCTTGGGGAAGAGAAGCTTATAGCTTCAATGGAGAAAGAGAGAGATGAATAATTTCATTGACTTGGTTGGTTTGTTGTTTAAATAATTCATTTAATAAGCCCAACCACTTCCATCACACTTTGACAAGTTGATGTAAGTCAATTGGGTCCCACCACTTTAAATTCCAAATTTAAGTTGGCTTACACAACACACAACTAGTACTTGGTCCTGGGTTCGTTTAATTTCGAATTAAACAAATTTCTCGTCGCTTGATAATTAAATACAATTTAATTAAATAGTTATGCCTTGTAAAATTATTACGAAATTCGCTTACGAATTAATTCCAAATTAATTCGTTCGCTCGAATTAAAATCCAATTTTAATTTCGTATTGAAATCCAATTTCAATTAATATATCCGATATAATATTTTAGCCCAATAAATAAATTATATAGAAAAATACAATTTAACTATTAAATTTATTTTATCGATTAATTCCAAATTAATCGCGTTCTCTCTTCTAGATGAATTTAATCCCAGATAAATTTTTGTCGCTATTAATCCCAAATTAATTTTCTCTCTCATAATTAATCCCAGTTTAATTCTGTTCGAGTCAAATGTCTTTGGTGAATCTTTGGGAAGCGACCCAAGAGATTCTGTGATATGTTGGCAGAAAATACGGTTGTCGGACTATCTGACATGTGCGTACCCCGTACCACGTTATAACCGATTTACATGACATGGTTGGATTCTAGCAAAGCACCGTGCCAACCCAATTCTCCAGAAATATTCAACGAGGAATATATAATTTATATCAGACGTAGTATACAAAGTATTGCTTAATACGATCCAGTATCGAATGTCACATGCTAGGCCTAGGGCTGGCTCTGTGTCTGCCCCGTACGACGTATATACCGGATCACTAGCAACTAGTCTCTGTAATCAGATAATCATGACCTAGTCCATACTATCCCGATAGCTGCAATATTTAAGAGTACTAGTTCTGTATCATGTGCGCCCATCATCTCTATATGACTGAAGTGATACTTCTATATTGACATCACATCCAATACACTACGATTCTCAGTAAACCCTATATAGACGTACACATAACCTTTAAAGCTCCGGATGACCAATACCAAAGAAAAATGATTGTCGTAAGTATTAGCGATGCAAGTCTCAGGTTAAAGATTACATACACCTACCCTGATTCAGATTCCCATAGACACATAATCATAATACCAATGGGACTATGAGGGGTCTATCTAGAGCGAAACTGTTCCCGGTCCAACAGCTAACAGAACCTCCTATTACACTTGGATAAGTATCCAATACCTAAATATATGAGAACTATACCGTTAAGTTTCTATAACGTGCACAAGTTTAATACTAGTCTATTCCGCATTATTGATGTCCAGTCTCGACAATACTACGACTAGGGATATTTAATGATTAAACCATTCGTGGATTAATACTGTCTCATATCTTATTAATCCGATTTAACCATATAGACTTTTATCATTTATATATTCAAGTAATCCAATTACAAAATGATAAGATAACAATTTTCTTTGTCACATAGTTAATTTGTACAAAAACATCATGTTCTTTACAAATAGTGATGTTATGGGTCATAATTGTCCAACAATTCAAAGTAGGGTGGCTACCCTCACCCCCAGGAGGTGCAGACATCCAATGCGATTGTCACAGGTACATTGCTGCTTGATTCTGTGCAAGCAAATATGTTATTTTATTCGGGTGCTACACATTCTTTTATGGAACCGTGTTTTGTGACTCAGACCGGTAGGAACACCGAGCCTTTAGATTTCCCTATTATTATAGCTACGCTAGTAGGAGATCCCCTATAAGTTACACAGGGTGTGAGACAGTGTTCTATAGACATTGACGGGTACATTTCCTATGCTGATTTAGTAGTGTTGAGTATATTGAGTTTCGATGTCATTTTGGGGATGGATTGGCTAGCTAAACACCATGCGATACTTGATTATCGGGTGAAGACCGATACGCTACATGTTCCCGATAGACCAGTAAAAGTTTGTTAGGGGATAGAACTGTAGCGCTTCATAATTTGATATCAGTTATGCAGGCATTTAAGCTAATTTAGAAGAGAAACATTGGTTATTTGGCATATGTAATGGATAGCAGAGTGGGAAATTCAGATCTTGAGCAGATCCCGGTGGTGGAGAGTATCATGATGTGTTTCTAGATTAGTTGCCATGTGTGGGAACAAAAACTGGGTGACACATGCTGTTCCGGGCTCGCGGCCCGGTTGGGAGTACGGAGTAGCCCACAGGGGACTAAACCGGAGAATAATAGAGTCGCCACTCGGTGTGAACCGGGACAAAGATTTAAGGCCGCACTCACCCCTCGCAAGGGAAGACCTCAAACCGTTGGGTTCGGAATGGTCCCTTACTTATGCCACTTGTAATAAAATGATTTGTGCAATAATCTTACCAAGCCTAAGCAACATATTTCCAAGGATAATTTACCCATAAGTTTGCATGCATAGGTACAAAGCTCATATCTTTGTTTACATATAACACATTTTTCATGTTTGCATACAACCTATTTGTATATAATCTATGTCCAAATTCATGCATAAAGATATATTGACATATGGAAGACATACAATCTCACATTGGTAGGCACAGGAGCGCAAACACATAGCATTCATACAAGCATGCATATTAGAGAAAGACACTTAAGCGCATAATAGAAATAGATAACTAAAGAGGTAATACAAATGCATAAGGTAAAAAGAGATAACTATATGCTAAGATAGACATGTCGTGATGTGATGCAGAAAAGATATATAGAATTGACACGAAAACATACGTGGGCCTTTTTTCCAAGTGGTACGTGGAATTGTATCCCGAGTACAGATCATACTACCATCCATTCAGAATCGGTAATGAAATTTATGTCCTGGTTTCCATCCTATATACCACGAGAAATAATGCCCAAATGCTATCATAACATGGTTACACAAATGATAATAGATCGAGCCAAGACAAGGATAGAAGATGCAATCAATAGATGAAAGACGCGGCAAATATCATGGTAAAGGTAGCCTTTTAGGCTTTCCTTCCCCCAAATGGAGAACCTTTTAGTCCAACACAATAAGCCCATGCGTTTTTCATTACAATGCGTACAAAGATAAAGATAACTATATGGAACTTCGTATACCCGATTGAACACATCTTACATTCAACCGAATATACATCAACCGGCGGGGCAAATCATCGTGGTAAAGGATTTTAACCCCTCAGAATAGGGTACCTTTAATCCAACTTACTAAGCCCATGCGCTCGATAACATAATACATATAAACAATAAAGACAATAATATCGGACTTTGTATACCCGATTGAACACATCTTACATTCAACCGAATATACATCAACCGGTGCGGCAAAGAATCGTGGTAAAGGATTTTAACCCCTCAGAATAGGGGACCTTTAATCCAACTTACTAAGCCCATGCGCTCGATCACATCATACATATAAACAATTAAGACAATAATATCGAACTTCATATACCCGATTGAACACATCTTACATTCAACCGAATATACATCAATCGGCGCGGCAAAGCACCGTGGTAAAGGATTTTAACCCCTTAGAATAGGGGACCTTTAATCCAACTTACTAAGCCCATGTGCTCGATCACGTCATAACATAAACAAATAACATATGGAAATCAAGTATGTAGGCACTGCATTTTTACATATAAGTCTCTATGATGAGTCTCATTTGGAGGCACTACCTTTTAAGTCACGGAAGTCACGAGAAACGGACGTCGGAATGGGAAATTCAGAATAAACAAGGTTCACTGTTTTCGTTCGTGCTGAGTTCGTTAATTCGTTCGAACGTCAAACAGATTGCGGGCGTTCGTGCAGCGTTCAAGGAGGCGTTCGAACGGTGTCGGTAATTCTGGTTTTGCTGCAAGCCTCACACCCAAGCCCAATTAACCCACCAAAGCCCATAAAACACATCCCAATTAATAAAATACATTTAAAACACATGGTGAAATCAAAAAAAAATCTAAAAATCACATACCAAATTAAAAAAGATGCCATGCCTAATTAAAATCAATCAACCAATTATATTCTCAATCAAATATATATATTGTATTCCTAAACCAAGCCAATCAAATATTCAACCTTCCTAATATAAACCAAATCAAATCCCTTGCTTTCCTTGTCCAACACCAAATCAAATCCTCTCTTTAATGCCAAATCCCATTCCTTGTAAGGCAAGGTGAAACCCTAACCCTTCCCTATATAAACAACACTAAACCAAAGCCATTCGGCTCTCTCTTTCTCACGACCACACACACGGAAAAGACCAAAAAAATAAACCCTAACCTTCATAAGCACTCAACGCATCCCACCTTCACCACAAAACCCCGTGAACCTTCGCCTATCACCTTCGAACATCACCCAAACAATCAAACACGTAAACCGATCAGCCCTCACACTCAAAAACTCACGGCACCATCAACAGCCCCTTTAGGCCACCTCACGCTTGAGCCAAGACCCCACGCCCTTCAGCCCTTCGCCACTTCAACCTAGCTCACCTTCATGCATTAATTAACAACCGCTCAGACCACTCACATAAGCGCCCACTGCCATAAGCCACAAACAAGCCATAAACAGCCATGAAAACAAGTCTTGAACTGCCAGTGAACTACCCTCACGAACACTCCTAAAACTGTCCAGAATAAGCCTTAAAACAGTACATAAAACACACCCCAAAACAGTGACAAAAACTACCCAAAACAGTCACCGAAAAACCTTAAAAGCAGTAACATAAAAAACAGCAACCCAAACCCCCCTAAAAAATGCAAAAACAGTCCACTAATAAACCTGAAACGGAGACCAAACAGCAAGAAAACATGAGCAAATCGGAGTCAAAAGCAGCAGCAAAAGACGGAGAACGACGACTCCAAACAGTGAGACAACGAACGAGAGCAGTGAACCAGTGAACCGGAAGAGTTGCGGAGCATCCACCCTTCCGACGATCGTGTGCCGTACATCCGATAGGTGATTTAAAAGGTTAGACCTGAGGGTACTTTTCACACTCATCTTTATTTGATTTTTGTTATTTATCTTGATTGTATTTTAATTATTTGTTGAATCTTGTTTGTGTATGATGTGTGTTGTTGGTATTGGATGAATGGAAAAATGTCGTCTCTTGTGGTATATAGGATGGAAACCCAGACATAAATTTCATAGCTGATTCTGAATGGACGGTAGTATGATCTGTACTCGGGATACAACTCCACGTACCACTTGAGTAAACGGCACATTCTTTTGTTTTATGTTGCTTCAGTTTATTTATTTTTTCATTATTTGAATTCTGCATGTTGCTTATTTATGCATGATTCAATTGAGCGCATGGGCTTAGTAAGTGCAATGAAAGATCCCTTATTGGGAGGGGTTAAAGCCCTTTACCACGATGCTTTGCTGCGCCGGTTGATGTGTGTTCGGTTGAATGCAAGATACGTTCAATCGAGCATATTAAGTTTGATATTATTGTTTTTAGTTCTTTGTATGCATGATTCAATCGAGCGCATGGGCTTAGTAAGTGCAATAAAAGATCCTTATTGGGATGGGTTAAAGCCCTTTACCACGATGCTTTACCGCGCCGGTTGATGTGTGTTCGGTTGAATGCAAGATACGTTCAATCGAGCATATTAAGTTTGATATTATTGTTTTTAGTTCTTTGTATGCATGATTCAATCGAGCGCATGGGCTTAGTAAGTGCAATAAAAGATCCCTTATTGGGAGGGGTTAAAGACCTTTACCACGATGCTTTGCCGCGCCGATTGATGTGTGTTCGGTTGAATGTAAGATACGTTCAATCGAGCATACTAAGCTTGACGTTATTGTCTTTATTATTTGTGTTGCATGCATCAGGTCTGTTTCCGTTCGAACGCATTCTCGAACGCTATACGAACGCGAACCTTCTGTTTCCCGTTCGAACGCGTTTTACAAACGCTACGCGAACGCACACGCACTTTCTTGGTCTTATCATGCATCAGGTCTGGTTCCATTTAAACGAGTTCTCGAACGCTATATGAACGCGAACCTTCTGTTTACCGTTCGAATGCGTTTTACGAATGCTACTCGAACGCGCATGTATTTTGTATCATCAGGTCTGGTTTCGTTCGAATGCGTTATCAAACGCTACACGAACGCGAACCCTCTGTTTACCGTTCGAACGCGTTTACGAACGCTACACGAACGCGCACAAACTGAACTGAGTCTGTCTTATCATATTCATGCATAATTGCCTCTTGGTTGATCTTTCTTGTATTATGTAGCCAATAATATTATTTGTATTCCTGCATTTATCCATTCTATGTGTACTTGGGATGATATTCAAGCATGATTAGGCTGTTAGCATGTTATTTGGTTAATAGGTTCATGAGATAGTACTCAAGCATGATTAGGTTGTTCTTAGTTTTCCATATCATATGATTGAGAAATGTTCATGAGATTGCCATGAGATGTTGCATGTTGTGATGAACTTGTTGATGTATGCATGTGAATTTAGAAGCATGATACTCTTGGAAATAAATGTTACTTAGACTTGATTAAATTATTACATAAATCCTTTCATTACAAGTGACATAAGTAAGGGACCATTCCGAACCCAACGGTTTGAGGTCTTCCCTTGCGAGGGGTGAGTGCGGCCTTAAATCTTATTTTCCCGGTTCACACCGGGTGGCGACTCCATTATTCTCCGGTTTAGTCCCCCGTGGCTACTCCGTACTCCCAACCGGGCCGCGAGCTCGGGACGGCATGAGTTGTCCAGTTTATGTGTTCCCACAAAGTAACGAATGACAAACAAATCAAAACAACATAAAACAAAATATGTGCCGTTTACTCAAGTGGTATTTGGAGTTGTATCCATAATACAGATCATACTACCGTCCATTCAGAATCTGCTATGAAATTTATGTCCGGGTTTCCATCCTATATACCACGAGAGGCGACACATTTTTTGCATTTTATTCAAGGGCCACAACATACATCATTTTACAATATATGCATATTTATCTACTCAAAGGCCACAACATGCATTTTAATAAAGTAATCATGCGAACAAAAGTCAATATATAATAAAGATAAAACTGAAAACAAGTGTGAAAAATACCCTCAGGTCTAACCTTTTTTACCGACTTTCGGACTTACGTTTCATGGAGATCGGAAGGGTTAAAGCTCCTCAACTTCTCCGGTTCATTGGTTTAGCGTCTTAGCTCACTGTTTTGCTTGCTATTTGACCTCCGTTTTGCTGCTGTTTTCTCTGTATTTTCTGCTTACTGTTTCAGGTTTTCAAAGCTACTATTTTTGCATTTTTTAGAGGTCCAGGGGCTGCTGTTTTGGTGCGGTTTTAGGGCTATTTGGCTTACTGTTTTTGGGTGGTTAAGGGTCGGTTTATAAGGATGTTTGGGGGGTATTTATTCTTCAGTTTTAGGCAGATTTAGGGGACTGGTCAGTGAGGTTTTTTGTGTGTACTGGCTGTGTATTTGATTTGTGAGGGTTTGTATGTTTTTAGGCGTGAGGATTGAGGGTTTGCTGGTAAGTTAGATTAGGGTGAGACGCGTGCACTGAGTGAGGGACGTGTGGGAACCGTGAGGGGGGGCTGGTGCGTTTCGGTTAAGTGTAGAGGCTAGGAGATTTGTTGCTTTGAGTGAAATCAATAGGGGCTGTTAGTGTTTGTGAGTGGAGGGCTGGTGCGTGGCGTGAAGCTGTGGAAGTGAGTGCATGCGGCTGAAGTGTATGAGGACTCTCGGGACGTGGGGGCTAATGAGTGGGGCTTGCAGGTTATGAAGGTTGTTGATGAGGGTTCGTTTGTGAGGGTGCCATGTGGTCAGTTTGTGTGAGAGGAGGTGCTTTACGTGTGTGTAGTTTGTGAGTGCATGGAGAAGAGGCTGAGTGCAGGCTGGTTTAATGAGTTTGAAGCGGTGGAGTGAAGGCTGTGGGGGTTGCCGAGTGTGTTGTATGTGGAGAAAGTATGGTTTCTGTTTGTTTTAGTTTCTTTTGTTTGTAATTGCCGTGTATGGGAGAGAGGTTGGCTTTGGTTTTGGGTTGTTTATAAAGACAAGGGCTAGGGCTTCCCCTTGTCTCACAAGGAATAGATTGGATTTGGTGTCAAACAAGGAAATAATTTGATTGATTGGGGGGATAAATTTTGGGGAATTATGAAGGTTGAATATTTGATTGGTGTTAATTAGGCATTTAATTTGTTAGATTAGGAAGCCAATATTTTTAATTGGTTATGATTGATTTTAATTAGGCATAATATTTCTTTAATTTAGTATATAATATTCTAAGTTAGGAAGTTACAATATTTTAATTTGGTACAATTATATTTTATGTCTTATTTAATTTGGTAAATGGTTTAATTATTTTATTTAATTCAATTACATTATTTAATTAATATTTAATTTAATATTTGATTTAATTTGGAGGTATT
The DNA here is from genome assembly GCA_019454045.1 of Zanthoxylum bungeanum. Taxonomy (NCBI): domain Eukaryota; kingdom Viridiplantae; phylum Streptophyta; class Magnoliopsida; order Sapindales; family Rutaceae; genus Zanthoxylum; species Zanthoxylum bungeanum. Next base: position 90,050 of record SKCR01017625.1, read on the forward strand.
TTAGGGTGATATGGGCGTGTGGGCCTAGATGGTGGGCGTAGGCTTGGTGATGGTGGGTGTGGGCTTGGTGATGGTGGGTTAGGTGTTGTGTTGGCTAAATGAGTGGGTTTGGGACAAGATTAAAAGGTATGCGGGTTTTTTGGGCCGAGCATAATTTTTAAAACGGAGGTCCAACAAGCGAACCCGAAGCTAAACACGTGAACTAAATCCAACAAAACATCAATTCTTGACTCTTCCCTTCCGACGTCTATTTCCCGTGGCTTCCGTGACTTAAAAGATAGTGCCTCCAAATGAGACTCATCATCGGGTTTCACATGCAAAAATACAATGCCAACAGTCGCCCCCACTTTCATGGGACTTGTGCAGTGTGTGACAGTGACAATCCTATCAAAGTCTATGCAATGCATTTTTACTTACCTGGCTCGCCAGCTGCCACTTAACTTGCCATGTAGCTTCGAAATGAGTGGATGAGAGGTGGTTCATTCTCGAACCGCCGAGTGGGTCTTGTTCTCAAGTTGAATTGAGTTGTATTATGGGTTTTGTTCCTGATTTGAGTTGAGATAAGGGTCTTCTTCCCTGAACTATTGGTCTTGTTTCTGATTTGAGTTGAGGTAAGGGTCTTCTTCCCTGAATTGTGGGTCTTGTTCCCGATTTGAGTTGAGGTAAGGGTCTTCTTCCCTTAACTGTGGGTCTTGTTCCCGATTTGAGTTGAGGTAAGGGTCTTCTTCCCTAAACTGTGGGTCTTGTTCCCGATTTGAGTTGAGATAAGGGTCTTTTTCCCTGCACTATGGGTCTTGTTCCCGATTTGAGTTGAGATAAGGGTCTTTTTCCCTGAACTATGGGTCTTGTTCCCGATTTGAGTTAAGATAAGGGTCTTTTTCCCTGAACTGTGGGTCTTGTTCCCGATTTGAGTGAGGTAAGGGTCTTCTTCCCTGAACTGTGGGTCTTGTTCCTGATTTGAGTTGAGATAAGGGTCTTTTTCCCTGCACTGTGGGTCTTGTTCCCGATTTGAGTTGAGATAAGGGTCTTCTTCCCTGAACTATGGGTCTTGTTCCCGATTTGAGTTCAGATAAGGGTCTTTTTCCCTGAACTGTTGGTCTTGTTCCCGATTTGAGTTGAGACAAGGGTCTTCTTCCCTGAACTGTGGGTCTTGTTCCCGATTTGAGTTGAGATAGGGGTCTTTTTCCCTGAACTGTGGGTCTTGTTCCCGATTTGAGTTGAGATAAGGGGCTTTTTCCCTGAACTGTGGGTCTTGTTCCCGATTTAAGTTGAGACAAGGGTCTTCTTCCCTGAACTGTGGGTCTTGTTCCCGATTTGAGTTGAGATAATGGTCTTTTTCCCTGAACTGTGGGTTTTGTTCCCGAATTGAGTTGAGATAAGGGTCTTCTTCCCTGAACTGTAGGTCTTTTTCCCAGAGTGCCATATCCGGCAAAATTGATTCTGATAATGATGTGGGCCTCGCCCCTAGAGTGTCGTACCAGGCAAAACTGATACTGATTTGTGTCCATTCTCGGAGTGCCATACCCGGCAAAATTGATTCTGATAAGGGTGTGGGCCTCACCCCCAGATTGATGTGGGCCTCGCCTCAAACTAATACTGACATGGGCCTCGCCCCTGGGACTCATCCCCAAGACTGAAACTGATATGGGCCTCAACTCTGGGATTTATCCCCGAAACTACTACTAATATGTTGCTGATTCTAGTTGGCTTACTGCTCTCTCTTATTCAGTAATTTAGAAAGAAAGAAAAAACTAATGATTTCATTGTGTCCCAAAATTATTTTATCTGCAAAATAAACTAAAACACATCAAAACGTTCATCAAACCCGAGAAACTAAACAAAATATTAAGTAAAAGGGGCGGTAAATATTGATATATTTTCCGCTCATGACACCCCCAAACCTAACATTTTGCTAGTTCTCGAGCAAAACAACAAAATAAAATTCAAGAAATAATTAAAATTAAACTAATTTACTTTCGTAGGGATCACAGTTGTATATAGCATATGCAACAAGCCTTTAAACCTCTAGGTGTCCCTAGCGGACGAGTTATAGTCTCGCGAGGGCTTACAGCAACGATACCCACAAACATTTTACAAAAGTAAAAAGATAATAAAACTAATGCACACAAAAGTAAAAAGACAAGAGAAAATAGAATAAAGAAAGTAGTGATTAATAAGGTGAAACTTCTACTCCAAATTACTAGTTGTTTTCTTTCTTTCTAAATTACTGAATAAGTAAATTCTCCGATTATATTTACCATTCTCCATATGCACAGCCGAAAAAATAATAATCAACTCATTTTTGCCCACAACAGTCACAAGTGCAGTTGATAAGAGAGTAATATTTTTATACTAAAGTTTTATCAGAATTCACACCTTTTAGCAGCAATGGAATAATTTTTCTGATTTTTCTCTTTCATTTTTGATTTTTTTATTTATATACAATATCTTTCATCTATGTAGCGAGTGTTGGGTTGTTGGCTCCCAAACCAGTTGGCTTTAGGGCACCAGGTGTTAAGACACCCCTACGGACTTAATTACTCAGAATTCAGATATATATATATATATATATATATATATATATTTGCAACATCATTGATCCATGTAGCGAGCTTTGGGCCAGTGACTCCTAAACCAGTTGGCTTTAGGGCACTAGGTGTTAAAACACCCTTACAGACTTAATAACTCGGACGTCATATATTTATTTATTTTTACTCCATTGCTTTTTGAGATGCTTCCTCCAATTAAACTAGAGCACTGAATATTACAAACTTTTCAATTACAACTCATATTCGTATGTTACCATGCATGTTGATAATACCTGCCAAATGAGCATATGAAGATCCATTTTAGTCAGTATTATGGAGAATTCAAAAATTAAATAATTCAAAAGGAAATAAACAAAAATTAACTTGTTCCGAAATAGGTTTGAGATATGTCTAAGGAATGGGAACTCCTTACACAGCTATCTCTCACCAATTTCACCTTTTTAGTCAAAATAAAAATGCAAAAACGTAAAATATTTTTGAAAATTTTGAAAATTTTTCAATTTTTTTCGAAAAATTTTGGACTAAAAATAAAAACAACACACCACTAAAAACAAGATACTGATCAACTAATTCCCTCCCCCAAACCTAAATGAGACATTGTCCCCAATGTCTTAAACAGTAAAAGAAGAATTTAGAAGATAATACCTGGTTAGCTTAAATTCTACACGAAAAGTTAAAGGTTAAGATCCAGATTAATCTGATGCCTCTTACCACGATCGTCCTCGGAACAATTTATCTTTGAAATGATAGGGTCAATTTGTGGTTCATAGGCTAAGATTTGGTCAATAGTTATGGCAGTAAAGAGGAGTTCTTTCATAGGTTTTGTCAGGAACCCATTTCTCCGGGCATCATCAAGAAACACACAAAAAGGGTTTTGGGATGATTCCCAAAATGTGACTGCCTCCTTCCTGTACGGCCTTTGAAACGATCCCCATTAGTCCAAGATTGCCTCCGCCATATACTAAGTGCATATTCCTTACAGCTAAGATTATGCCCAATTCTTGTGCTGCCTCTACGTATTATGGTTTAACTCCAACACTAGTACCGCAAAACACACATATGTTTTCAACTCGTCTTCTTGAAGTGGTTTTCATGTTTTACTTTGGATGTCTTCAAAAGTGCAATTATGAGTTGAATTTATAACATCTGAAAAGTGTGAGAAAAATAATAGCACAAGTACCTGCCAAATGACAATTATTAGTTAACAGTAAAATAAATCGTGATAATCAAAAAGGTCTGGATCTTGTCGGAGAAAATAAAAGAAAACAACAAAATAAATTACAATTATTAGTAAAAGACAAAAAGATATAATATCTACAAATATTTACGGCTTAATTGACGTCTATGCGTCAGGGACAAGATTCCCATCCAATTTTCTTATAAATTGGCTAACGGGGTCTTTTAGAGTCAGATTCTCGAGACTTAACTGTTGTCTTTCTTTTTGGAATTGTGTATGTAATTTGCGAATGGCTATATGAACATATCCACTGGGATGCGTCTCAAGAGTTGAAGATATATCATCTACAGACTCCTTACTCAAGCCATCCCTAATGAATTTAATTTTGTCTTCGTGATTATCAGACACCATTCCTAAAGAACGACAACGAGTATTGCAATTCCAGCGTGCACATTTGTAACAAACACCCATTTGCTTAGCTCTACGTTTCTTTGCATAGGTGCTTCTTCCAAAACCAGGCAGATGTGAAATAAAAGATTCAGAAGACTCACCTGCCAATCGGACCTGTGCTTCACTTACCCAACGAATGTCATTAGGAACACCATGGATCGTTAGTAATCTCATACGTTCCAAGCGAGCTTTGTAGACTTTCATCAGAGAGTTTTGAGGGAGAGAAGGAATTGCTTGTGAAGATTTGTGAGAACTTCTTCCATCGTGAAATGACTTTACCTGCAAAAATAAAACACACAAAAATAAAACACACCAGATCACAATATATACAAAAATTGCATGGTTTGCCTTCCTACGAGTGCTAAATTTTTCGTCTTCAGCCAGACGTGACTTCTCGAATGTTAGGCTGGATCTGAAAGTGTGACACTTTCTTTTTGTCACTCAAATGATTCTCCCCAGTAGTGCTTGACACACTTGTTTTTAACCTTGAATGTTTTTTTGGAGTCAGGATCACGTATCTCAACGGCTCTATCTGGTAAAACCTTGGTGATCACAAATGGACCTGACCACCATGATTTTGGCTTCCATGGGAAGAAATTCATCATTGATTTGTTTAACAATACCTTCTGCCCTGGTTCCAGTTGTATGCGCACTAACTTCTCATCATGTATTTTTCTCGCTTTTTCTTTATACAATTTGGCATTCTGAAAAGGCTGATTGTGAAATTCCTCCAATTCGCTGAGCTGGTGGAACTTTTTCTCTTATGTTGCTTGTGTTGCAAGAATTGGCTTTTTCAGTGCAAAAGTCACTTTATCTTCAGGCTCCACAGGCAATTGACATGTTTTAAGTTTGTCAATAGAACTTTACATTGCATTGGAGTTCTGAATGGTACTGTGTATCACATCAAGTCTGAAACATTCCTTATTCTTTTCATCATCTGGGAATTCATGGCCTTGAAAACATTGAATGTTACTTCTTGGTCCTGTACCCTAATGGTTAATTCTCCTTTTTGTACATCAATAATGGTTCGACCTGTAGCCAAGAACGGTCTCCCAATGATGATTGGCACGTCAGCGTCTTCCTCCATATCAAGGACAATAAAATCTGCTGGGAAAATGAATTTGTCAACCTTGACCAGCACATCCTCAACTACGCCTATTAGAAATACGAGCGTTCTATCAGCAAGTTGTAGAGAGACTGAAGTTGGTATTGTTTCTCCAATCTGCAGTTTCCTGAAAATAGAAAAAGGCATCAAGTTAACACTTGCACCTAAATCACATAAAGCCTTACCAAAGTTATGTTCTCCTATGATGCATGGAATGGTGAAACTGCCAGGATCTTTCAACTTTGGGGGGAGCTTCCTTTGAATGATAGCACTGCATTCCTCTGATAATGCTATTGTCTCGTAATCTCCCAATCTCCGTTTTCATGAAAGAATGTCTTTCATGAATTTGACATAGCTGGGCATTTGTTCCAAGCCTTCTGCAAATGGAATGTTGATGTGCAGCTTTTTGAACACCTCCAGGAAATGAGCAAATTGCTTGTCCAGTTTTTTTTTCTGAAGACGCTCAGGAAAAGGTGGAGGTGGAATGATCTGTTCTTTTTCCTTTGCTTCTTTTTCCTCCATCTGTTGCTTTGTTTCTTTTGGAACTTCCTCAATAGTTGTTTTGGATCCAACATCTTTGTTGATTTCAGTACCGCTTTTTAACATGATGGCATGACACTACTCATTCCCTATGTTCCTTGGATTTGGTTATGTGTTGCTGGGAAGATTACCTGGCGGTCTGTAACTCTGAGCATTGGCCAGTTGTCCGATTTGATTCTCCAGTGCGTTGATGGAAGCAGATTGGCTTTGAAATATAGCATCATACTTTTTAAACTGAGCGAGCACTTCTGCTATTCCTGGTTCATTTGCCTGCTCATGGCCTTTGTTCTGTTGCTGGAATCCAGGTGGTGGATAGTTCTGCATTTGGAATCCAGGTGGTGGATTATTCTTTTGCCCTGAATTGTTGCTCCATGAAAAATTTTGATGATTCCTCCACTCTAGGTTGTAGGTGTTGGAATATTGATTGTTCCCATATCTGTTGAAATTGTTGACATAATTCACCGTCTCTTCAAGTTGGTTATGTTCTGGTGCTCCTCCATAAGGTGAACTTGTGATCCAGTGGTAAGAGTCTCCATAAATTTACATATCTGATCCAGCTTGGCATTGACTGGTGTATTGGCTCAACTTTCATAAATTCCTGCAATTCTTTGGATCATGCTCCTTTCTGTTGGCCACAAGGAATTGTTGTTGGCCATTTCTTTGATTAGGTCTCAGGCTTGATCTTCTCATTTTGCCATTAAAGCTCCTCCAGCAGTAGTATCGATTGTGGTTCTCATCAGTCCAGAAAGTCCATTATAGAAAGTTTGGACTTGAAGCCATTTTGGAATCTCATGGTGAGGACATTTCCGGAGCAAATCTTTATACCTTTACCAAGCTTGGTAGAGAGTTTTTGAGTCTTGTTGCATAAATGATGTGATGTCATTCCTCAGTTTTCCAGTTCTGGCTGATGGAAAGTACTTTGCAAGGAATTTGGTGGCTAAAGCGTTCCAAGTTGTGATGGAACCTACTGGTAGTGAATGTAGCCAAGCTTTAGCTCTGTCCTTCAATGAGTATGGAAAAACTCGCAGTCTCATTGCTTCCTCAGCTTCTCGATTGTAATTGAAAGTACCGCAAACTTCCAGGAAGTTGTTGATGTGGGGATTAGGATCTTCAGTTGCATTTCCCTCAAACTGTACTGACTGCTGAATCATCTGAATGTATTTTTTGATGTCAAACGCATTTGCTGGAAAATGAGGAAGTACAATACAGTAAATGAAGTCGTCGACCACCGGAATGGTTCTGTCTCGAATGGGTATTGGTGGTGCGACTTCCAAAGGTTCAGGTTCCATGTTGACTAAAGCTTCTTGGCTTTCTCGCCTTTCCATTCTCAACTTTCTGATGGTTCTTTCAATTTCTGGGTCAAGCTGTTAGAGTTCAAAGCTTCTGGTTCGTCTCATGTAGTTTCTGAGAACCTGAAACACAAGAAAACAAAAACAATAAATAAAAAGAAATTAGATAAAAGTAAAGGTATCTAACCTCAAAATTAATAGTGAAAGATAAATAAGTCACCGGCACAGCATCAAAAACTTGACTGGTGCGTAATCACACGCATATAACGCAAGCGCACGTATCGTTCAAGTAGTATAAAAAGTATCGATCCCACGAGGACTTAATACCTAATCTATTAATTTTATGAGGTTAAATGATTACTAGTATCTAACAGTTGATTGATTGATTTGAAATGGTTTTGATTTTGAATTTAAATACTAGTAAATAAAATTGCGCGAAAGTAGGTTTAAGAAAATTCAATATTAGGAAACTATCTAGGGTTGTGAATCTTCCAATATCATTTTAAAGATGAAGTGGTTATTTCATTTTTGTGTAATATATCGGTTTACTAACCTGGAACACTAAATTATGCGAAAGCCTCTGTCGATGGTCAGACGTAAATACCCAGTATAACCCAATTGAACCATATGTCTATGTTAACCAAATTACCTGGATTCATTAAGTTTAAGTTCCAATTATGGCTACCTCCGCCAGACAGGTATATGTCTATCCTGTAAGGAAATCTATTAAAGGGTTATCTATCCTCAAGGAAGATCGTGGGCTATTAAGTCTAAGGCTGAAACCTAAAATTCTTTTATCAAGTTTATTTTAGATTTACCAGATCAATCTTATTAGTGACCAATTAACAAGACGCATTAAGCTTATGACTTAATAAGTAAACCTTTAAATTACCCAAACTATAAAATAACCCCTTATAAACCAGCGATTTAGTTCATCACAACCCCAAATAACTAACTTAGTTACGACACATAATTAGGGCTAGTAAAAACTTAAATAAAATAAAAGACATAGAGTAAGATGCTGAAAAGTAAATTGCTGAAAAGTAAATGATGGAAAGTAAATGCTGAAATTAAATACTGAAAATTAAATGTTGAAAAGTAAATGCTGAAAGTAAATTACTGAAAAGTAAATGCTGAAAGTAAATTGATGAAAAGTAAATGCTGAAAATAAATTGCTGAAAAATAAATAAAGTAAAAGTACAATAAAAGAAAATGTTGAGGTAAAAAAATCCACTTTTATTACTTCTATTTTAGATATGTCCCTTAATATAATATATTAACTTTGCATGATAATTACCAACCAACCATATAGGCGGTATCCAGATTAAGTCAAATTAATAATTAATTACCAACCGACCAATCAGGCGGTATCCAGTTTAGTCAGGTTAAAACCAATTTAAATAATTACCAACTGACCAATATGGCGGTATCCTCGTTAAGTCACGTTTTAACTAGTTTATATATTATAATTAAGGGAGATTAATCTAAATATTAGTAATAAAAGTTTTACCTTTTACCCTAGCAAAGGGAAGTTACCTCCTCATTACTGAAAAGTAAGAACTGAAAATTAAAGAAATAATAGTATTGTGCGTAAAAGTAAATTGCGGAAATTAAAAACTGAAAAGTAAAGAAAAGAAAGTGCGAAAGCAGAAATTAATTACTGAAAGCTGTAAATAAATAAGCAAGATACAATCTTCTTAGTATTCTTAAGGAACTCCTTAGAAGAAAGTATGGATTTACAAATGAAATGGCTTGGTATTTATAGGCAAAAGTTTTCATCCATCAAATCATCCACCAAATCCATTATTAATTGCTCCACTAATTGCTTATCATGTTCGGTGGTGATTTGATAATTTTTATTATTTATTTATTAATTATTTTTTGCTTTGAAAATGACTTTAATAATTACACACAACACACTTCTGGATGGTCAATCAATTTCGGCCATGAAATCTTCAGAATTAGAAATTATTTTGTCTTTGAAGGTTGTAGATCTTTGCGTCTTATTTAATCTGAAACTTGAATCAGCTCAATTCGATATCGGAGTAAAAAGTTATACCCAAAATACGATAGATGCGCAAAATTGGAATTTCCAAAACTGCACTTCGTTAAAAACGCCCTTTCAAGTTTCCAATCTCCAAAATTAATATGTCAAGTCCAATTTTTTCTCTTATTTGACCCACATTTCGTCCTAAATGATTTCATTATGTCCCAATATTATTTTATCTGCAAAATAAACTAAAACACATCAAAACGTTCATCAAACCCGAGAAACTAAACAAAATATTAAAAGTAAAGTGGGCGGTAAATATTGATATATTTTCCACTTATTAAAGGCGCAATTACAAGACTTGCTGTATAAGGGCTTTATTCGCCCCAGTGTGTCCCCATGGGGTTCTCTAGTGTTGTTTGTGAGGAAGAAGGACGAGACGCTGCGATTATGTATAGATTATCGGCAGCTGAATAAGGTGACGATTAAGAATAAATATCCACTGCCAATGATTGATGATCTATTTGATCAGTTACAAGGGGTGCAGTGCTTTTCAAAAATCGATCTACGATCAGGTTATCATCAATTGAAAATGAGGGAGTGTGATGTCCCGAAGATGACTTTTCGAACCAGATACGGGCATTACGAGTTTTTAGTAATGTCATTTGGTCTGACCAATACCCCTGCAACATTTATGGATCCGATGAACAAGGTGTTTAGGCCTTTTCTAAACCGGTTTTTGATAGTCTTTATTTATGATATCATGGTGTATTCACATAATGAGCATGAGCATGCAAAACACTTACATTAGGTGTTGCAGACACTGAGGGAACAAAAGTTATACGCTAAGTTCTCGAAGTGTGAGTTTTGGTTGACTAGTATGGTATTTTTTGGGCATGTAGTGTCAAAAGAAGGGATTGAAGTAGATTCTCATAAGATTGAGGCTATTCAGAATTGGCATCGGCCTAAAAACGTAACAGAGATTCGTAGCTTCTTGGGATTAGCAGGATACTACAGGAGGTTCGTAGAAAAATTCTCTAGAATAGCTGCTCCATTATCGTGGCTAACTCAGAAGAATGTGAAGTTTGAATGGTCTGATAATTGTGAGAAGAGTTTTCAGGAACTCAAACGCCAATTGACTACTATTCCTATTCTTGCACTGCCAATGGGATCAATAGGATTTACAGTGTACTGTGACGCTTCCAGAGAGGGGTTAGGTTGTGTATTGATGTAGAGAGGGAAAGTGATTGCTTATGCTTCCAGACAATTGAAGCCTTATGAGCAAAATTATCCTACTCATGATTTGGAAAAGGCTGCAATAATCTTTTCTCTGAAGATATGCCGGCATTATCTATATGGTGAAAGGTTTGAAATTTTCACCGATCACAAAAGCCTTAAGTATATCCAGAGCCAAAATGAGCTTAATTTAAGGAAGAGAAGATGAGTGGAGTTGTTGAACAATTATGATTGCTTCATTCAGTACCATCCGGGTAAAGCTAATGTTGTAGCAGATGCCTTGAGCAGAAAGTCAATGGGAAGTTTGGTTCATTTGCCAATTGAGAAAAGGCGCCCAGCCAAACTAATGCAGAGTTGCATGCTGGATGGAGTGAACTTTCAAGTAACGACACAAAGGGGTATTGGTGCAGATTCAAGTTAAATCCATCATTCTTAAGGAAATTATGAGTTGCACAAGAAGCGAATTCTGAGGTGCAACAAATTAGATATCGATTACAGCAAGGTACAGAGGATGAGTATTTTATAGACAATGAAAATCTCATCAGAAAACAAAATAGAATTCTTGTTCCTCCAGTTCCAGAGTTGAAACACTCGATATTGAAGACGGCCCATACTTCATCTTACACCATGCATCCTGGGATCACCAAGATGTATCACGACCTTAAGAATCTTTATTGGTGGAATGACATGAAAAATGATGTGGCTGAATTTTTCACAAGGTGTCTCACTTGTCAACAGGTGAAAGCTGAACATCAGAGATCAGCAGGGAAGCTGTAGAGTTTAGACGTTCCACAGTGGAAATGGGAGAAGATCACTATGGACTTTATCGTTGGGTCCCGCATACCTCAAAAGGGTGTGATTCTATTGTTAGTGTCCTACACATGCCACAGGATCTCTAAACGTGATTTGTCGTGTGAATTTAACGAGTAAGTTACGGAATACTTACATTGATTAGATGAGAAGTTTCAAAACTTTCTTTGTTGTAATGGAAGCTCCAAGCTTTCTTTTGAATTCCAAACTCAAAGGTGAGTTTCCCTATCACCTTCAAAGACTCCCAAAGTTCTAGCTGTGCTTGAAATTTTTGCAACAAAAATTCTCCAAGAAGAGAGAGTGTTCGGCAATATGGAGGAAAAAGGAAGAGAATGAATAGATCCAAACTAAATTCATAATTTATGTTGACTTGTTGTGTTGTGTGTTTAAAAGATCCAAAAACACTATTGCCAACTACCACCATCACAATTAGACATGTGATGTGAGTTATGGGTCCCACCCAATTTTGACATCCAAATTCAAGTTGGCTTATACAACACACTTTGGGCCCGGTTCGTTTAATCCGACTAAACGAATTTTCCATCGCTAAATAATTAAATCCAATTTAATTAAATAATAATGCCTCGCAAAATTATTACGAAAGTCGCTTACGAATTAATTCCAAATTAATTCGTTCGCTTGAATTAAAATCCAATTTTAATTCTGTATTGAAATCTAATTTCAATAAATATATCCAATATATTATTTTAGACCAATTAAATAAATTAAATAGTAAAATCCAATTCAACTATTAAATTTACTTTCCCGATTAATTCCAAATTAATCGCGTTCTCTCTTCTATGGGAATTTAATCCTAGATAAATTCTTACCGTAATTAATCCTAGATTAATTTTTCTCTAATAATTAATCCTAGATTAATTTTGTTTGAGTCAAATGTCATCGATGAATCTTTGGGAAGCGACCCAAGAGATCCCTGGATATGTTGGCAGTAAATACGGTTATCGGACTATCCGACAAGTGCGTACCCTGTACCACGTTCTCACCGATTTACAAGACATGGTTGGCTTCTAGCAAAGCACCGTGCTTACCCAATTCTCCATAAATATATTCAACATGGAATATATATAATCTGTATCAGGCATAGTATACAATGTATTACGTAATACGATCTAGAATCTGATGTTACATGCTAGGCCTAGGGCTGGAATTGTGTATGCCCCGTACGAAGCATATATCGGATCACTAGCAACTAGTTTCTGTAATCGGAAAATCATGACCTAGTCATACTATCCCGATAGCTGCATCATTTAAGAGTACTAGTTCTGTAACCCTGCGTGATCATCATCTCCATATGACTGAAGTGATACTTCCATCTTGACATCACACCCAATACACTACGATTCTCAGTATACCCAGAAGAGACATACAGAGAACCTGTTAAAGCTCTGGATGACCAAAACCAAAGTATACAAATTGTCGCAAGTATTAGCGATGCAAGTCTCAGGTTAAGACCACATACACCTTCCCTGATTTGGATTCCCAAGACTCATAGTCATACTACCAATGGGAGTCTGAGGGGTCTATCTACAGCGAAGCTGTTCCTGGTCCAACGGCTAACAGAACCTCTTATCACACATGTATAAGTATCCAATACTTAAATATATGAGAACTATGTCGTTAAGCCTCCATAACGCGCACAAGTGTAATACTAGCCTATTCCACATTATCGATGTCCAGGCTCGATAATACTACGACTAGGGATATTTAATGATTAAACCTTTCGTGGATTAATAATGTCTCATATCTTATTAATCTGGTACTAATCATATGGACTTTTATCATTCATATATCCAAGTAATCCAATTACAAAATGATAAAAGAGAAATTTCCTTTGTCATATAGTTAATTTGTACAAAAACACCATATCATTTACAAATAGTGATGCTATAGGTCATAATTGTCCAACAATCTCCCACTTGGCCTATAGCCAATCACTCAAGTGTCCAACACCTAAACTATATATCGGTCGCTCAAACCTTTACTCAAATATAACTTTCGTCAGTGGATCTGCAAGGTTCTCATCTGAAATGATCTTTTCGATCTTAATATCGCCACGATGTATGATCTCACGAATCAAATGAAACCATTGAAGTACATACTTGGATCATTGATGAGGCCGTGGTTCCTTAGCATGTGATATAGCCCAGCTCAGCTGCTAATAGAACTACTCCTAATCCAATTAGGAATTTTATAGATCCAAAATGCTTCTTTTGCTGCCTCAGCCGCATCAATGTATTCCACTTTTGTTGTTGAATCGGAAACAATATCTTGCTTGGAAGATTTCCAGCTCACTGTTCTGTTGTTCAAACAAAATATGTACCCTAATTGTGACTTACAGTCATCTTTATCGGTTTGGAAACTTGCATTGGTGAACCCAGTCACCTCAAGTTCTCCTTCCCCATAGACTAAGAAAGCATAATTAGTTCATCTAAGATACTCAAGGATGTTCTTTACATCAATCCAGTGACCATCACCTGGATCGGCCTGATTGTGACTGCATGTGCTCAAAGCATAAGAGACACCAGGTCGCGTACATATCATGGCATACATGATTGATCCGACTGCTTAAACTAACGAGATCCGATTCATTGAATCTCTCTTATATTGAGTTTCAGGACACATGTCCCTAGATAGAAAGACGCCATGTTATACTGCAAGTAGTCCCTCTTGGACTGATCCATGTTGAATCTCTTCAATACTTTGTCAATGTACGAGTTCTCAGATAGTCCCAACAACTTTTAGATCTATCCCAGTAGATCCTTATTCCTAGAATAAAGGTTGCCTCTCCCAAGAATTTCATTGAGAAGTTTAATTAAAGCCAAGCTTTCACCGATTTTAGTATGAGAATGTCATTGCTAAGAAGCAATACATCATCAACGTATAGGACAATCAATGTCAGTGCGCTCCAATTAACCTTCTTATATACACAAGAATCATCATCGTTTTGAATGAAACCATATAAAATTATGATCTTATCAAAACGTTGGTTCCAAAAAAGCAATGCTTGCTTCAATCCATAAATGGATCGATTTAACCTGCAAACCTTGTTTGCATGTTTTGGCATGACAAAACTGTCAGGCTGTTGTATATGAACATCTTCCAAATGATTTCAGTTAAGGAAAGCGGTTTTGATGTCCATCTTCCATATTTCATAATCAAAATATGCAGCTTTAGCAAGCATTATTCGAATGGATTTAATCATGGCAACGGGTAAAAGGTTTCGTCGTAATCGACACCATACTGATGACGATACCCTTTCGCTACAAGCCTAACATTGTGCATTTGCTTGTTACCATCCATGTTTTTCTTAATCATGAAGACTCATTTGCTACCAATAGGCACAATGTCTTCTGGTACATCAACAAATGTCCAAACTTGGTTGTATATATGGAATCCATTTCGGACTTCATGACACTTTGCCATAAAGCGGAGTCGATACCTTGTATCGCTACCTAATACGTAGCCGGTTCATTATCCTCAATAAGATTAATATCTACATAAGGTGAGATCAGAAACCCATACCTCTTAGGTTATTTTCTGACTCTCTCCGACCTATGTGGTTCTTGTGTATTAGAAGATTGTGGAATAGTCTCATCCCTGATGAATTATTCTTGTTCCGTGAGGGGATCAGTGCCAGGAATAATATCCGATTTGGGTTCTTGTTTGGTATCATCCAAACGTTTCATCGAGTTCTATTTTGCTCCCATTTACCACTGTATTTAGGAATTCCTCTAAGGAAAACCGCATGGAGAGCAATAAATATTTTGTTATCTTATGGGTTGTGGAAATAATATCCTTTGGTTTCCCTAGGATAACCAATTACAAATAGGCACTTATCTGATTTAGGTTCTAGTTTGGTACCATCCAAATGTTTAATATATGCCCAGCATAATCAAATCTTCAGGAATGAGAAACCCGGTTTCTTTCCTGTCCATATTTCATATGGAGTCTGTCCAACAAACTTTGACGAAACCTTATTCAAAATAAGTATTGCATTGTTCAATGCGTATCCCCTTAAGGAAATTGGTAGCTCAATGCAACTCATCATTGACCTTACCGTGTCCAACAAAGTTTGGTTTCTCCGTTCGGACACACCGTTCAATTGAGGTGTTTTGGGAGGAGTCCACTGTGAAAGAATACCATATTCTTTTAAGTAGTCGAGAAACTCATTGCTCAAGTATTCTACACCATGGTCCAACCGCAATATTTTTAATACTTTTGCCAGTCTGTTTTTCTCTACATCGTGTCGAAACTCTTTGAATATATCAAAAGTTTCTGACTTGTGTGTCATAAGATACACATAACCATAATGCGATGCAATATCCTTAAAGGTTACGAAGTATTCATAACCACCTCTAGCCTGGCAAGAGATGGGCCCACATACGTCACCATAAATGAGGGCTAACAGCTCAGTGGCACTTACACCTTTACTGCTAAAAGGTTTTTTAAGCACTTTACCTAATAAATTAGATTCACAGACGTCATATGAATTATGATCAAATATGTCCAAGTATCCACTCTTCCAAAGTGTGGATATACGAGTCTTGTTAATGTATCCCAAATAAAAATTCCATAGATAAGTTTAATCTGTCTTACTCAATTTGAGCATTTTGTTTGTCATGTTATATGTTTGAGATTCGTTTATATTCAAAATATAAAGACCATTATTAACATCTACTGTACATATAAAAATGTCATCTTTATATACAAAACACCCAGTGTTCCTGAATACAAAGGAATACCAGCATCGGGTTATACTACATATAGAGATGATGTTTCTAGTCAAACTAGCAATAAAATAACAATCACCTAATGTAATTACATGCCTCAAGGGCAGATACAAAACATACGTCCTAACGGCCAAAACATCGACTTTCGTCCCATTTTCGAATTGTAGGTCGATATCGCCTGAAACCAGTATCCTACTAGTCAGTAGATCCGGCACACCAGTATATATGTGAGTACCACATCCAGAATCAAAAATCCAATTTTTAAAACCAGTAGTGGACACGTTTATAACAAATATATCTGAAGTCGGAGCCTTGCCCTTCTTCACTTCCTTCAACTCCACCTTGTACTCACGACAGTCACGCTTCCAGTGACCCCGTTTGCCACAATGTAGGCAGACACCATGGGATATGTCCTTAGTCTTCCCAGAAGACTTTGATGATTTAGCCTTGTCATTCTTCTTCCTTTTCTTCACACCCCAAGAAGCCTTCGGTGAAGCCTTGGCCTTCTGGGATGTCGAATAAAGGTGTGCCTCGCACTTCTTGCCCTTTAGAAGCTCTGGCTCTGCTTCTTTCAGTATCGCCATTAACTCTCCAATAGTATTTTCTTGGTTCATCATATTTTAGTTCATGACGAACCCACCCCAGCACTCGGGCACAGACTGTAAGATTAAATCTATGGAAGTCTCGGCCTCGAAGGTTATGCCCAGCTGACCTAGCTGTTCGATGTCAGCAATCATCTGCGACACATAGTGCTCGACAGATGTACCCTCTAACTACGCAAGTGAAAGAGCTTCTTTCGTAATTCATGCTTCTGAGATCTAAGATTAGATCTATGAAGATCCTTCAATTTCAACATCATACTATAAGGATCCAATCCTTTGTTCTGACGACGAAACTGAGGAGTCATTACGGCAAGCATAACGGATTGAGCACTAAAGTTATCATCACGATGAGTCTTCCAAAGTTCATGCTCTACTATTTTCTCAACTCCGAGCTCAGGCCCGAGAGGTTTCTCTATAACATAGAGTAACTTCTCAGCCGCCAGGACTATCCTAAGGTTCATATCCCAATCTGGAAAATTGGAGTCGTTAAAGACATTGTCGCCCATGATAATATCCCTAACGCTAATCTTTCCATCCATCTTGATTACAATAGTCCAACTATCAAATCAACAATTTCGGGTACACTCAAAATGTAATGGTTACTATAGTCCAACTGTATAACCTACTACAAGTTGAGTAGTGTCTTGTAAAGTCTAACTATTCAAAGAAAGCAATAAAATAAATATTAGTCCAACTAATATATTTATAACGACAATAAATAAAATTAAAAGAGAGCTTTTAGCAAGTATTAAATGAAATTGAAAATTTAATACTAGCCTCCCACTATTTTTCGGCGAGCCTCTAACCCTCTGTTGAGTACTCGGGAAACCCAGTTTCCTAGTGGGCTAGGATCCCGTTAAATAACACACAACTTTGACTTTGGCCAAAAATCTGTATGAAACTTAACTAGGTAGATCTATAAGATCAATTGGATCTCATCCAATTCCTAGATCCGGTAGGTGGACCTCCAAGTCCGAGATACATATCCAATATATATTTCCTAACCTTTTCCTCTGAATCAACTAAGTCTTGGCTTTGGCTCAACAAGCTTAATGATTCCAGATATGCGTGACCCATTGACAGTGGGAAAGCATTGTAATCCACGTCGATGTACAAAAGTGACCTTGACTTTGGCCAACAAATCATAACTGCCCAAGACATGCGATATGTAACAAAGATTTCATGGTTCAAACACATCCGCGATGGACAATGATCTTGACTTTGGCCAACAAACCAATGCCAATCTTGGATCTTGAGAAAGAACCACTCAATGGAAGGAAAACGCTTAATATTTAATGAGGGTTTTTCCCGTAAATTGGCAACCAATTTATTATCTTTGATTAGGTCTCATCATACACCCTTAAACATTCATTCTAAAAGCATAATAAGGCGCAAATAAATTAATAATGATATGCGGATGTATATATAACAATTTTTCCTAGAACAAATCTCTATATTTCCTCTCTCCCGCTAGCACTATACATTCTTCTACCCAATTACATAATACATTAAACAAATCTCATTTGCATTGAGGGGAATTGGTGAGAAGAGAAATACAAAAAGATAAGGAGGTGAAAGGCTGGACACGCGGGTCCAATTTAATAAATAAGTACCATACTTACAATAATTTCCAAAATTGCCCCCACCCATCTAATATCCATATGATATACATTATTCATACAAATACATCCAAGTATTCACACAAAGTGACCGGCGTAAACACACACATATAACGCAAGCGCACGAATCGTTCAAGTAGTATAAAAATATTGATCCCACGAGGACTTAATTCCTACTGTTGTTATTAATTATTGATACTATTTATTTACAAGTATCTAATTATAGGGAGAAGAGAATTGATTGTTTTTGGTTGGTTGAATGTGGATTTTGCTAAATAAAATACTTAAAGACACAAAAAAATACTAAGGAAAATAACAAAAGACTCAAAGATCTAGGGTTGTGACTCCACACAATATTATTATAAAGATTAATTGATTCTCTTATATATGTGTAATAAATTAGTTTGCTAACCTGGAACACGAAAATATGCAAAAGCCTTTGTCGATGGTCAGACGCAAATACCCAGTATAACCCAATTGAACCATATGTCTATGTCAAAGAATTACCTGGATTCATTAAGATTAAGTTCCAATTATGGCTACCCCGCCTGACAGGTATATGTCTATCCTGTAAGGAAATCTATAAATGGTTATCTATCCTCAAGGAAGATCGTGGGCTACTGAATCTAAGGCTGAAACCTAAAATCCCTATGTCTAGTTCATTTTAAGTTTACCACATCAATCTTATTGGTGATCAGACAACAAGAAGCATTAAGCTTAAGACTAAATAAACAAACTAAAGAATTACCCTTAAAAAGAAAATCAATTATTAAGTGTGAATATTATGTTTCATCACTTCCCTAGAATAAAATAAAATGATGGGGGTTAGAGGATCCACTTTTAGAAATCTCAAATTATTATAATATGGAAATTTCCATTATTATCCAATTAAGTTGAACCAGCCATAAAGGCGGTGTTATTATTTATCCATAAACCAGCCATATTGGCGGTAATTATCTGTCACCTAAAGACCTGCTGATGAGCGGAAAATATATCAATATTTACCGCCCCTTTTACTTAATATTTTGTTTAGTTTCTCGGGTTTGATGAACGTTTTGATGTGTTTTAGTTTATTTTGCAGAAAAAATAATATTGGGACACAATGAAATCATTTAGGACGAAATGTGGGTCAAATAAGGGCAAAAATTGGACTTGACATATTAATTTTGGAGATTGGAAACTTGAAAGGGCGTTTTAACGAAGTGCAGTTTTGGAAATTCCAGTTTTGCGCATCTGTCCTATTTTGTGCATAACCTTTTACTCCGATATCGGATTGAGCTAAGTTCCAGATTAATGAAGCATCAAAGATCTACAACTTTAAAAGACAAAATAATTTCTAATTCCGAAGATTTCATGCAAGTAATTGATGAACCATCCAGAAGTGTGTTGTGTGTAATTATTAAAGTCACTTTCAATCATTTTCAAAGCAAAAAATAAATTAATAAATAAATAATAAAAATTATCAAATCACCACCAAACATGATAAGCAATTAGTGGAGAAATTAATAATGGATTTGGTGGAGCAATTAGTGGAGCAATTAATAATGGATTTGGTGGATGATATGATGGAGGCAAAATTTTACCTATAAATACCAAGCCATTTCATTTGTAAAATAAATACTTTCTTCTAAGGAATTCCTTAAGAATACTAAGAAGATTGTATCTTGTTTATTTATTTATAGCTTTTAGTAATTAATTTCCGCTTTCGCACTTTCTTTTCTTTACTTTTCAGTTTTTACTTTCCGCAATTTACTTTTACGTACAATACTTTTCTTTCTTTAATTTTCAGTTTTTTTACTTTTCAGTAATGAGGAGGTAACTCCCATTTGCTTGGGTAAAAGGTAAAACTTTTATTACTAATATTTAGGTTAATCTCCCTTAATTATAATATATAAACTAGTTAAAACCTGACTTAACGAGGATACCGCCATATTGGTCGGTTGGTAATTATTTAAATTGGTTTTAACCTGACAAAACTGGATACCGCCTGATTGGACGGTTGGTAATTAATTGTTAATTAATAATTATCATGCAAAGTTAATATATTATATTAAGGGAGATATCTAAAATAGAAGTAATAAAAGTGATCTTTTTACCTCAGCATTTTCTTTTATTGTACTTTTACTTTATTTACTTTTCAGCAATTTACTTTTCAGTATTTACTTTTCAGCAATTTACTTTCAGCATTTACTTTTCAGCAATTTACTTTTCAGCAATTTACTTTTCAGCATTTACTTTTCGTCATTTACTTTTCAGCAATTTACTTTTCAGTATTTTACTTTATGTCTTTTACTTTTAAGTCTTTACTAGCCCTAGTTATGTGTTAGTTATCTGGGATTGTGATGAATTCTAATATCACCGGTTTATAAGGGGTTATTTTATAGTTTAGGTAATTTAAAGGTTTACTTATTAAGTCTTTAGCTTAATGTTTCTTATTGTCTGATCACCAATAAGATTGATCTGGTAAATCTAAAATGAACTAGACAAAGGGATTTTAGGTTTCAGCCTTAGACTTAATAGCCCACGATCTTCTTTGAGGATAGATAACCTTTTAATAGATTTCCTTACAGGATAGACATATACCTGTCAGGCGGGGGTAGCCATAATTGGAACTTAAACTTAATGAATCCAGATAATTTGGTTGACATAGACATATGGTTCAATTGGGTTAAACTGGGTATTTCCGTCTGACCATCGATAGAGGCTTTTGCATAATTTAGTGTTCCAAGTGTTGGATAATATGACCCATAGCGTCACTATTTGCACAGATCATTGTGTTGTTGTAGCAAATTAACTATGTAATAAGGAAATTGCACTCTCATCATTTGTGATTAGATCACCATAGATATATAAATGAAGAGAGGTCCCTATGATTAGTTCCTGGATTGAGATGATATGAGACAGTATCAGTCCACGAAGGATTAATCATTAAATATCCCTAGCCGTAGTATTATCGAGACTGGACATCGATAATGCGGAATAGGCTAGTATTGCACTTGTTGTTGGAAATCTAATAACCATATCCCAAGATCAAAAACAAGCAAGATATATATAAGAATGAACTAGATTGAAGTAATGGCGGAAACAATACTCACAAAAGCCAAATGTGGATGCTATGGATGAAGCGAAAATTGCTCCTTTGTGCAGTGGGTAATTCGGCCAAGCAGTAAAGAGAAGCTCCAAGCTTTAGTTGATCCTTCCAAGCTCTAAGATGAGTTTCCCATAACACCTTGTATGATCCCTTGATGGTGCTAGCCAAAGATGTGTTCTTTATGTTCCAAACAAACACAAATTCTTCAAGCTTTTGCAACAAAAAACCTGAAAATGGAGAGCCAAGAAACTGTCACAGTTTCGGTAATTAGAGAGGGAGAGAAGTAATTGATTTTTGTCTCAAAAATCAATTTATATTTATGTTATAATTATATTAAATAATAATATAAATATAACACAAACCATGCAAAGACTTAGAGTGTCTAACACTCAATTTCCATGCATTATCTTTGAGTGCTTTGTACACTATCTTCATGCATTGCATCTTGATTAAAAAATACAAATAATGACAAGTGTCATGTGGGCCCCACACGTTTCCAAATGAAAGTGGGCCCACTTGCACTCACGCGTTCGGGTTCGATATTTCCGAAATATCGAGCTTACGTCGCGACGTTAATTAAATCGAATTTAAATAAATAATTGCGCCTAGCGAAATTATTATTTACGTCGCTAACGAATTAATTCTAAATTAATTCATTTGCCCGAATTAAAATCTAATTTCAATTTCGCGTCGAAATCGAATTCCGTTTATTATATCGAATATAATAATTTTACGATTAATTCTAAATTAATCGTTCTCTCTCTTTATACAGTACTTTATCCAAGATAAAGTCTCTCCGTAATTAATCCAAGATTAATCGAGTTTGAATCATACGTCATCGGTGAATCTTCGGGAAGCGACCCAAGAGACCTCTAGATATGTTGGCAGTAAATCCGGTTGTCGAACTATTCGAACACGTACGTACCAAGTACTACGTTTTTACCGATTTACAAGACATGGTTAGCTTCTAGCAAAACGCCATGCCTACCCAATTCTCTAGAAATATTCTTACTGGAATATTAGATCTATAACAGGCGTAGCATACCGTAGTATAGTGTATATAGAACCAGTATCGGATAATCACATGCTAGGGCTGGGGCTGGATAAGTGTCTGCCCCGTCCGAAACACATATCGGATGTCAAGCAACCAGTCTCTTTGAATCGGATAATCCTGACCTAGTCATATTATCCCGATGGTTGCAACCATTATAGAGTACTAGTTCTGAATCCCTCGCGATCATCATCTCCATATGTCTGAAGTGATACTTCCATCTTGACATCACACCCAGTACACTACGATTCTTGATAAACCCAGAAGAGGTATACACAGAACTCGTTAAAGCCCTGGACCACCAAACCTAAATTTTACCGATTGTCGTAAGTACTAGCGATGCAAATCTCAGGTTAAGATCATATGCACCTACCCTGAAGTGGACTCCCATAGACACGCAGACATACTACCAATGGGACTCCGCGGGGTCTATCCAGAGCGAAGCTGTTTTCCGTACTATCGGTAAAACACAACCTCCTACCGCACTTGCATAAGTATCCAATACTTAAATATATGAGAACTATGCCGTTGTGCCCTCACAACATGCACAAGTGTAGTACTAGTCTATTCCGCATTATCGATGTCCAATCTCGATAATACTACGACTATGGATATTTAATGATTAAACCTTTATGGATTGATACTGTCTCATATCATCACAATCCGGAACTAATCATAGGGACTTTTACCATTTATATTTCTAAGTAAATAAATTACAAAACGGTAAAAGGCAATTTCATTACTACATAGTTAATTTTGTACAATAATACAATATCATTTACAAAATAGTGACGCTATGGGACATTACTGTGTAACACTTGTGCGCGTTTGTGAGGGCACAACGGCATAGTTCTCATATATATAAGTATTGGATACTTATGCAAGTGCGATAGGAGGTCGTGTTTCACCGATGGTACGGGAAACAGCTTCGCTCTGGATAGACCCCTCGGAATCTCATTGGTATTATGACTATGTGTCTATGGGAGGCCGAAATCAAGGTAGGTGTGTATGGTCTTAACCTGAGACTTACATCGCTAATACTTACGATAATCGATAAACTTTGGTTTTGGTGGTAGGGGACTTTTAACAAGTTCTGAGTACACCACTTCTGGGTTTATCAGAGAGTCGTAGAGTATTGGGTGTGATGTCAAGACGGAAGTGTCACTTCAGTCATATTGGAGTTGATGTCACGCAGGATACGGTACTAGTGCTCTTGAGTGTTGCGCAACCAATCGGGATATTGTGACCAGGTCATGTATATCCGATTATAGAGACTATGTTACCAGACATCCGATATGTGCTTCGGACGGGGTAGACACTTATCCAGCCCCAGCCCTAGCACGTGATTATCCGATACTGGACCGATATGCACAATACTACGGTATACTACGCTTGATACAGATCTATATATTCCTGTAAGAATATTTATGGAGAATTGGGTAGGCATGGCGCTTTGCTAGAAGCCAACCTTGTCTTGTAAATCGGTATAAACGTAGTACGAGGTACTTACGTGTTCGGATAGTCCGACGACCGTATTTACTGCCAACATATCCGGAGATCTCATGGGTCGCTTCCTGAAGATTCACCGATGACGTATGACTCGCACTTTGATTAATCTGGGATTAATTAGAAGAGAGAGATAGAATTAATCTGGGATTAATTTGATGAGAGAGAAAATTAATCTGGGATTAATTGTGGAGATATTTTATCTGGGATAAAATATTAATTAAAGAGAGAGAACGATTAATTTGGAATTAATCGATAAATTAATATATTCGATATAATAATCGAAATTGGATTTTGACGCGGAATTAAAATTAGATTTTAATTCGGGCGAACGAATTAATTTAGAATTAATTCATTAGCGACGTGAATAGTGATTTCGCTAGGCGTAATCATTTAATTACGACGCGACGGAAAATTCGTTAATTTGGAATTAGCGAACCCGAGCCCTAGAGTGATTGCGAGCGCATTCGCATTTCGAATTCGAGCGCGGCACGCAAGTCACATCAAGCGTCAAATCGCTAGTCGCATCAATTGTCAAATCACTTGTCACTTTGAGTGATGTGATGTGACATGACATGTTGTCACTTTATTAAAGTGACTTGATGTGAATAGTAAAAGGTGATGGGAATAAAGGTGAAAGGACTTTTGCTTTTTGCTTTTTCCATTTAACTTTTGTATTAAAGTAATACATATGTTTATTTATTTATTTACTTGGTAAATGAAATAAATATATATAATAAAAGGCTTTTATTCTCTCTCTCCAACATGCAAGTTCACGTTTTTTGTGAAGCTTTATTTTCCCTCTCTTTTTCCTCTTCTCCTTCACGGTTTTGGAACCGATTTCTTCCTAAAATTTTCTGGTTTGACCGAAAACATGAGAAGCATATGAAGAAGAGAAGTGCTAGCACACCATAGGGTTATACAAAGGTGATAGGGAAGTGAGTTTGTGAGCTTGGAATTGATTTTTGGAGCTTGAAGCTTTGAGCTTCCATGGAGTCCTTCAATGGCCGAATGAACAAGAAGCAAAACAGCCCCTACCGTGCACTCCACTGCAGTTCCAGAAGCCATTGCCGAGCTTGGAGGGAGGCAAAAACGCATGTTCTTCATTTCATCAAAACCGTTCAATGTGAGTTATGTTTCCGCCTTACTCCTTTGTTGTGTTCATACTCGGTTTTTATGCTTGATTTGTTGATCTTGGGACTTGATTTAACTCCAACAATGGTATCTTGAGCTTTTGATGCATGAAAACCGAATTAGGGTTCTTGAGCAAATTTGGGGCTTTTTGATTTTAGCTTGATTCTGACAAATTGATTCTTTAAGAATGCTTATATTTGATTGAATTTGAGTTATATGTAATCAATTTGATAAAAAATTGATTGGATTGATTTTCCCCAATTTGCTTATTTTTGGTCAAAACTTTGATTTGGGTAAACTCGATTTAGGCATGATTTGGTTGAATTGTTTGATGAGTATGCTTGAATGAGGTTGAATTGAAGTTGTGCATGATCAATTTCAAGAAAATTGGATTAGATTAATTTTCCCCAATTCTTTAGGTTGAACATGAAACTTGAAATTGGGTAAAATGTGTTTGAGCATGTTTTAATTGAATTGGATGT